>CAUYQV010013684.1:0-112833 GCA_963574575.1 Galagoides demidoff
CACCAGCCTCAGGGAAAAACCAGGTTAGGTTAGAGAAAGCTTTTAGGGGAGTTTCTGTTACCCTGGGGCAAGCCTCCCCCATCAGCCTCTGCTGCCCTGGGGCGAGCCTCCCCCATCAGCCTCTGCTGCCCTGGGGCGAGCTTTTTCTTTCTTTTTTCCTCCCTCCTTCCCTCCCTCCCTCCCTTCCTTCCTTCCTTTCTTTTTTTCTTTTTTTTTTCAGACTTACTTTGTGACCCTTGGTAGAGTGTTATGGCTTTGCCATAGCTCATAGCAACCTCAAGCTCTTGGGCTCAAGTGATCCTCCTGCCTCAGCCTCCCAAGTAGCTGGGATGACAGGCACCTGCCATAGTGCCTGGTGTTTCTCACCTACCTTGGCCTCCCAGAATGCTACGGTTACAGGCATGAGCCAACGCGCCCAGTTTTTCTGAGAATGAGACCTGTACATTCCACTGCGTGGATTTGATGCCTCCTAACATCTCATGAACAATATGCCAAACAGAACTCCTGTGCTCACTTGCCGACATCTTTCTGTGGCAGGAGCAACATCGCCACAGCTCTGGTCACACCAGCCTGAGACTCGGGAGCTCTCTCTGACATACCTGCCCACCCCACATCCTGCTGTCTGAACTCTTGTTGAATCCATCTGGTTTTCTTTATGATTATCAAAAACTTTCCTAACCCCAAATAGCATCAACATTAGTGAGCGCCCCTCATCTGCCCTTCCCTCCTCCACTCCATTCTTTATACGCAGCCAGAGTGAGCTTGTCCTGAATGGTAACCTGTCTGTGCCAGGTGCCTGCTTATCTTAGGACAGAGATATAAATGATCACAGTTGCCTCCACGGACAGACTGATGTGGCCTGGCTCCTGCCCACCTCCCCAAGCTGGACTCTCCCTACGTTCTCCCTCCTTCTCTGACCCTCCACCCCTTTCTGTCAGTCCCTCTATGCACCCTGTGCTTGTGACACCTCAGCAGGTGTCTGAATGCCCCTCCTCCACCCTCCACCTCGTTAGATTCCATCTCAAATGTCACATCCTCACGTTCTCCTGCAGCAAGCCCCATGCCCTTTTTCTTCATCGCAGTTACCAGAACTGTACTTTTACAGCCCTTCATTAAATTATTTGATTATTATATTTCTCCCTCCTCCTACTGCACCATAGGCTCCATGATGGGGAAGATTGGGTGTGATGTTCCTAGCGCTGTGTCTTCACAACCTAGCATGATAATTAGTAAGATCGGGCTTATTATTCCCATTTGCTAGAATAAAATAACTCCCAGCTCAGAATGGTTAAGTTTAGGAGCCAGGCAGAACTTAGACACAAACCCAGGCCTTCTGATGCCAAACGAGGGCTTACATTTTAGTTTCACCACCCCTACTCTTACATCACATCCAACAGTTATCAATTATTCCTATACATAAGCTTCAGTTCATTGATTAAAGGAACACATCACCTCCTGCCATTCATATAAATCCCTCCACTGAATATTTTCCAAGTCCTACAAACCCCAATCCTCCAAAACTGCTTTTTTTTTTTTTTTTTTTGCAGGTGTTTGGCTGGGGCTGGGTTTGAACTTGCCACCTCCAGCATATGGAGCCAGCACCCTACTCCTCTGAGCCACAGGCGCTGCCCACGTCGAAACTGCTTCTTAGCACACTTAAAGCTCTCTTCCTCTCACACAACTCTCTGGGGAGAAACCACAGAGCCCAGTCACTGATCTTTAGGTGTTTTTAAAAATCTAGTTGGTTTTCCTTTTCTTGAGCTTCAATCCCACGTACAGTTAAAAGGTAAAGATTCAAAACTCTAAATAAACACCCAGATTCCCTTCTGTGTCCTCAGCCTGAGTGATCACGAGGGGAGCGGCCCATTGCCTTTGAAAAGAAAGAGAATGTCACCTCGAGAAACCGCAGCACTTCGGAAGGCAGCCGGTGACCGGTGCACTCAGCTTCTGGTGACTCGGGGACAGCTTTTCCAGCGCCAGATGGAGCAGGGCTGTTTCTTCACCCCCCACGGGCCTGCAGGTAGGGTTAGTCGAGGAGAATTAATTACTGTAATTTTTGTGGTTGTTGCCCATTTAGAACAACTGTTTCTGTGGGTTTCGTAAAACTAGGACAACGTGACGTCCTCACCGGTGAGGCGAGAGCCATTTATCAATACGGGAAATGTGCTTTCCCCCCAGGCCCTCGCTCCTAACAGACCTTTGTGACAAGTCACTGTTTAGGCCATGGGTCATCCTTCTCACACAGGGTTCCGAAAGTTCCGTCTTATTCAATCCCTGTTTACTACCTTAAGAAAAAGAAAAAAAAAAAACCTTTCATTTTTGCATTCTGTGCCTTTCCCTAGCACAAATAACCTCTGTCTTTAGCTATTTTTCTATTCTCTGGGAGCTTTCTTATGCTTCCTAAATTTTGCCACCAAAAAGAGGCAAAATAATATTCCACTTAAATAATGTATTTAAGTGACCCCACCAGGGTAGTATCTAGTACCTACTAGAGATAATTTCTTGAATAAATGCAACATATTAAAGCTTCCAATATTAAAATATGTTCACTAAAAACTACATGAACTTAAAACATTCTTGTTCTGACTAGGGCAGAGGAGTCTCATGTCATCTTAGGCTGAGATCCATTAGGAGCCCAGATAGTTGAAGCCTCCAATGGGCAGGCTCAGTTTAACCTCTCAGGAAACTAGTGATTCATCAGGTTAACACACAGCTGTCTTTTAAAGTGCACTCCAATAATTACTTTAAAATATGAGGGACGTATGTCTTCTTATGTAAGTGTTAAGACAGAGACCAGGCCCTGTGTAGACCATCTCCTACACCACAGGCAAAATAATGGGGAGACAAATCAAAACCCACAAGCTTTACCAAGTCAGAGAAAATGAAACTGGGGCTTGGAGGTTCAGGGCGGATGAGTTATAGTGGAGTATGTATGGAGCAACTGCTGGAGGCCAGTTTTAGAAACTGTGTCGACCTCCCGCTGTGGTTTGAGAGTTGCTGATGTGTGTACAATGAAACCTAATCCCCTAGCATTTTACTAAGAGGGAAGGCCTTGGCCAGGCACACTGGCTCACACTTGTAATCCCATTCTGGGAGGCTGACGCAGGTGGATTGCTTGAGCTCAGTAGTTCAAGACCAGCTTGACTAAGAGTGAGACCCTGTTTTTACTAAAAATAGAGAGGAAAAAAAAAAAAAACAACCCAGCCAGGCATGGTGGCTTATGCCTGTAGTCCTGGCTACCCAAAAGGCTGAGGCAAGAAGATAGCTTGAACGCATGAGTTTGAGGTTGCTGTGAGTTATGACGATGCCACAGCATTCTACTGAGGACCACAGAGTGAAACTCTGTGTCAAGAAAAACCCCCCAAACAAAACGAAACAGAGGTAAGGTTTTTAGAAGTCAATTAGATATTGTGGAGTCTGCCCTCATGAATGGGTTTAGTGCCCTCCTAAGAGGCCCTAGATAGGTCTTTTGCCCTTTCCACTGCATTTAGAAGGCACCGTCTCTGAAGTAAAGAACAAGCTCCCCACAAGCATGGACTCTGCTGGCCCCTTGATTTTGACTTCCAAGCCTCCAGAACTGTGAGCAACAAAATTCTGCTGTTTGTAAATTACCCAGTCTGAAGTATTTTGTTATAGCAGCTCAAGAGATGAAGACGCCTGTCAAGTCTATTAGATTGCATCCAAATCATATAATTGAGTCCAGAACACAGACATTTCACCACCAATCTCTCCTTCTGCTGATTCTTTCTAGTTTTCCAAGAGACAATAGCTGTTTCCTCCTGCTGGTGCCTGACGACTTGATACCTTAGCCTCTCTCAGATCTTCTAAGTTCAGAGCCACCCAGAAGTCAAGTACATCTGTACAGCTTAAGGCTCATCGTAAATGTCCCTTCTTACACCGTATTTGCTTTCCAAGTTCACGAAAGAGAAACTGCACGCATACGCTATGGCTGAGGTTGATAGCACAGGCTTTGGCAACGAATTTGAAGGGGAATCTTGATTGTATTCCTAACTGTTTGGGTGGCCCTAGAAACATTAATTTGGATCCTATAAGGCCTTGGTTTCATTATCTGGAGCCAAGTGGAGAGATCACGACTTCCGCCTGAGATGGTTCCTAGAACTTACGAGTTCATACACTCAGCCCAACAGGTAGTTCAGACTGAGCTTTCAAGAACAATCCCTATTATTGTGTTACTGTAATGACCTGCCAGCTATTATCCAAATGTGCAAAATGTTAGTGTGACAGGGAAGAGAAGAAAATGAGGGGATGGGGAAAAGGAAAGAATGTGAGAGAAAAAGGAGAAAAGACCAAAGAAGAAACACCCCGCAGAGAAAGAAGAATTGGTAGATTTAAGAGAGAGAGAGAGAGAGGAGAGACTGAAACTTTGGGGTGATAGACAGCTCGTTCTTATCAGAGTTTCTTCAATTCTATCCCAGGCCACCAACATCAGACTTCCCAGGATAAAGGAAGTATGCACTCATGTTAAAGGTGCATGTTCCTTAGTCCATTCCAGACTTACAGAGCCAAAATCACTGGATGTTGAAAGCAGGGTCTCTACATGTTCATCCCACCCACTCATCAAATCTTTGATAGAGATGCGTGTAAAACTCTGTGCCTTGATTCTTAGCAGAGGGTGCTGGATGCAGTTGGAAATCAGGATATCCCTGGAAGTTTCCTTACCCTTGTTTTCAAAGGCAAATGACTATTCCCATTTCCTGGAACACAAGGCATCCCACAATTTATTGTGTTATCTGTTTGAAACCCAAGGTTCTGGATTTTTTTTTATATTGACAAGAATGATACCCAGGGGAGGAAAAATAAAGAAGTCATTAGCTAGGGGATATCCCATAATAACATCTCCGCTTTGCAAATGCAGCAGCAATGCCCTTGAGAAGGAGCTGGGCAGTTAGCAAAACAAATAAACAACAACAACAACAAAAAACTCCTACAAGTAATAAATAGAGGAGGGAAATAGGCAGGAGGCTCAGAAATTTTCCAGAGGGATGGTGGGATTGTGAGTTTCTTTGCATGTAAAGAATACTTACAGCCAAAATTAAATTCTTTGTGAGTTGAGTAAAAAGAAAGAAATATTGCCATTTTGTCTTAAAGGAAACAGGCTCTATCAAAGTGGTGACATTTTATTTATTCCAATAGCATAAATAACTTTTTAAATGTGATCTAATCTCTCCACTCCCATAAAAATATTGAATTATTGTTTTATCTTCAGTGTACGTTGTATATAATGTGGTTTCATACCTATACACTCACACACACGATATGACTTTTTGAAATGCAGTCAAGGTTTTAGAACAGGTAAAGATTTTAGATCTTAAAAGATTTTAGATTTTTTTAAAGGTAAGATAAAGTTCGCAATCACACACACAAACGACCTTGGTTAGTTTATTTTCCACCAAATCCGAATGAAGCCTCGTGTCTTATTAAACCCCCAATGAGCATCCTTCACACATAACAATATCCATTGTGCTCTACTGGGAAAATTCCCAAGTTCACTTTGTCACTGTATCACTCAGAGCCAAGCAGACATCAGTTCTCCTAACTGCTTTTATTTCCCTGGCTTGTCCTTTACTTTCAAGTTGGTAATTATCTTCTTTGACACAATGCATTATAAAAAGACAATCCCATCTATTGAGATGTTCCTTTACAGCTTTTACCTTTAATAACAGGCTTAGGAAAGGCCTCCCCACCCCTCCAATGCAGCGCCAACTCTATTTAATTTCAGAATGTCTTCTGGTTCTGTCTTGTTCCTTTTATCTCATGCTGTGCTCCACAAAAGCTCCCTTTGAGACAGTTTTTCAATTCACTATGAATCTAGAAACACAGCTGCTTTGGGGGATATTGCTAACTCCACATCTGCCTCTGGTTTTAGCAGATCTTGGAAGGGTCAGCATGTTAAGAAAGGTAGACCAGTCACCCTGTCAGTAAGAAAGGTAGACCAGTCGCCTGTCAGTCAGCTGCCTGGAGCAGCCCCTCTCCAGGAAACACAGAGGCAACAGAAGGGAAATAGACTCGGTTTCTGTGGGGAAGGAAAACAAACATGCATTAGATAATTTTTTATAAAAACACATTTACTGTGGGTTGAACTGTGTCCTCCCAAAAGACAGGTTTAAGTCCTGATCCATGAATATGACTGGGGTGCTGTAGCACATTGGAGTGCCGTGAAAGGATCTTAAGTATCCTATGAAAAATTTTAAAGCTCCTTCATTAAATTATTTTCAAAGGAAGTGCAAAGCACAGTAAGTATATTCTTTTGTTTACTCTTTGTTCCTTTGATTTATTTTATTATTATATTATTTAAGCATGTCGTGGAAATTTAACTATCGGTTCAAGTGTGTTGTGAGAGAAAGGTTAAAAAACTCTGCCTTCTATGGAAATAGGGTCTTTGCAGATATAACCAACTTAACACATTGCTTGCCATGAAGTCATGAGTTACCCAGTAACATGGATAGTTTCTGCGTAAAATTGCTGGTCAGCAATGTGCTAACATAGGTGTTCGCTGATTCATTTCTCCCAGCCTTAATTCCTAGTCACTCCCAATTCAGCCTATTTTTTATTTTTTGTCGCCGCCTCATCTCTCAGCTGCTTATACTGTAGAATCGCTTAGAGCCTCTGACATCGTAACACATTTTGACTGGCAGTTTGACACAAATACTATCCATGTTGCCGGGTAACCCATGACCAGTCAGCAATGTGTTCAGACAGGTCATGCTGGACTAAGGTGGGCCCTAGATCCAGTGACTGGGGGCTTCATGATAGAAGGGAAAGGGAGAGTTGGATGCTGAGTTATGAGGAGACACACAGAGGGAAGAAGGAAGGCCATGTGAAGAGAAGAGCAGAGGTTGGAATGATGCTACCCCAAGCCAGGGGATGCCAGCAGCCACCAGCAGCTGAGAACAGAAAGAAAGGATTCTTCTCTACGGCCTTTGGAAGGAGCATGGCCATGGCAATACCTTAATTTTGGATTTCTAGCCTTCAGATCTGTGAGGGAACAAATTTCTATCGCTTTAAGCGCCCTGGGAAACTAATACAGCCTTCCTTGCTCTGTTTAACAATTTGTCAAGAATTTAAATTTTTCTAATGATGCATCTGAGTAGTCCAAGCTGAGCCTCTATTAGAATTTGGGACTTCTTTATCGAGATGGCAAAGCAGAGTCATACTTCATAACCCTCACTGCTCCACACTCTGAACAAAGGAAGACTGAACATAAAAATTGAAAATCACAAAAAGACACATGGGGTCCAAAGTACAAAATAGTTCTCTGAATTAGAAATGGAACAAAACTATAAAACAGTGAGCGGTGTTTTAAAATCCCAGTTTACTGGTCTCTGGTGGTGACTTCTAACCTCCAGAACTGTAGGGGAATCAATTTGTGTGTTTTGAGCCACTGTGTTGGTGGTATTTGTTACAGCGGCTTTGGAACAGAGACATATCCAGCCTTAATCCAAGGAGGCTGAACACAACTGCAGTTGAACTCCAACTGGGATCGGCGCTTCTTATGCCAAGGTGGAGAAAAAGACACAGGCACAATTTAAGCAAAGTCACTTCCTGGCTCTGAGGATGCAGTTTCCACATCCCCTACAGCTTCTGAAGCAATAATTCCCCGTGGCTGTTAAGATGCCTGGATTTAGAAAAGCAGCCTGGAAGGACCCAGTCAGTGATCCACACGGTGATCAGTACACAAGAGAGAAATGAAAGAGAGAAGGGGGGAAAGCCAAAACAAAATAAATTCCTGTACAAAACATGCTTCCAAACTCGGATTCTAAAACCACAGGAGGAAATTTAATGGTGAGACGACAGCCAACACGGCCAGCACTCTAGATAGCAATCACTCCTGGTGGCATTCTTTTTTGCAGAACTATCAGACAAAAACTTCCAAATAAGTATGTTGAGATAGTTCACAGTGCTAAAAGCATTAAAAAAAAAAAAAACACCAGAGGCTACTAAAGCACCACCAATCAAGATAAAAACAACACAATCGCTGTGAAACATACAGTATTGGAGATAAACTCAAGTGTGGTCACAGTTGAAAAGTTACTTTCAAAACAGAAAATAGCAGCGTAGCGCTGAGAGCTGAAGTCCCTTAACAAACAAGTCAGTCCCTAAGAGGAAAATGCACCTGTTTGCAGATATGCACGTGTGTGTGTATTCCCTAGTTTTAACTCTGCAGGAGCAACTATAACCTGAGGTTGATTTTCCTAATAATAGACATCTTCCTTCTATCCTATTATATTGTTTGCTCAAAAGAAGATCTTGGATTTGGGAGGTCATGGTCACAACAAATTCTCAATTTGAGGTTCAATCCTAGTATGTGGCAAAAGAAAGCCTGGGATTTTCTTATGTTTTACAAAAAATTTTTTTCCTGTTGGAGTGTATAGATGTTAAAAAGACAAAGAGTCAAAAAATTAAATTATTTTTAATTAATATGGGTACATAATAGTTGTATATATTGGTAGGGTACATGTGAAGGGTTAAACAGGCATACGATGTGTGTTAATTAAATTAGAGTAATTGGGAAAAGCCTGGAATTTTGACAATTAGAAGACAGAAAAAAAATTATATTTTTAGTGAGCCAATAATCCTCTAACCACTGCTTGAAAGGGAAGTAGGAGAGGGTTAGAGGTGAAGAAACACAAGAACCCAATGGTTTAAAAAAGAATCACATTCTGAAAATAGTATCTAGCCATATGAATAGAGAGATTCATTCATTTAAAAGATCTATTTCTTCCCCACCCCCTCCCCATATTTTTGGGCTAGAATTAAAAATCTTTTGAAGACTGTCCTGATGCAGTTCTTCTGAAACTTGATCAGCATGTCAGATCACTCAGAGGTATTGCTAAAAGCCAGGCTTAGTCCCCACTCTTGGAATTCTGATTCCTTAGATGTGGGATGCAGCCTGAGAATCTGCATTTTTACCAAGTTCCCAGGTGAGCCTGATGCTGCTGGTCTGGGGACTCCGCTGGACGCATCACTGTCCCAGGGACTGAATCTTTGTTACACATCAGCATCAGAAGTGCCTCTGGATCTTTAAAACCAAACCACACCAAAATCAGATCGAAAACATATAAGCCCCACTGCCAGATATTGTGAATGAATTGGTTTGGTGTGAGACCTGGCCATTGATGTATTTTAAAAGCAGCTCTGGGTGTCATCCTTGGGTGATTCTAATGTGCCACCAGGGCTGAGAACACACTGCATACTGCCAGCACATACCCCCGTTAGAACTACCTGTTGGGTTAAGGATACAGGTAATAGGTGGGTCCACTGGACACAAGAAGATACAATTAATAGACACACCCACTATTTCATTAGTAGGGGTCAGTTTGATTGATTTGCTTATTCTGAGAAAATATTACACTGGTCAGACATACTCTCATCTGGTAGCATATTACAGAAAGAAGGAGATCCAGAGAGAAGATGACGCAGGGAGAACATTCCAGCAGAGGTGGCCTAACTGCCAATGATGCTGTCCGGTGGGCCTGAAATTCATCCACCTGTGTCACCACCTGTGTCACCACTCTTCACCACTCTTCTTTTCCCTAATTAGCCAAGAAACCTTGTTTATAGAACTGTGACCTAGATCTAGCAAAAGGAAAGTCATTATTTGATGGTGGGTAATATTTTTTCTAACATCTTATATGATGATTATATTTAAAGATACACGTCTCGGGGCCTTCAAGAATCCTAGGTGTGAAGAGCACAAATGAGAGGTAACTTTATGGGTGTGAATAAAGGCATGCATGGATTCTGAGGTCTGGAATGGGAGGATAGTTAGAGAGCTGCTGGGTCTGTGGAGGGGCTCCTGTGTGGCCCGGGGGCCCGAGGCAGGAGAGCTTCATCAACCTTTATTTGCTTTCGCTCTTCCCATCTGCAAGTTCTGCCAGTGGTACGTGCTTCTTCATTACTCTGATAGTTGATATATACAACCTGTCATTATTGTTTAGATCTGAAATTTTGAATTGCTACTGAAGCTGAATATCTTTATATGTGCACAGTCAATTCTAATTGATTTTTACGACATGCTTACTCAAAGTCTTAGTTCATTTTTCTATTGGTACATTTTTTCCTCAAGTAACTCGTAAGAATTTTGTATGTTTTAAAGACCTTAATATCTCTTGTATACATTTCCCATTTTTGTTATTTTCCTTGTGTTAAAAAAATTTGAATATGGATGTTTTAAATGTTTATACAATCAAATCTAGTATTTTTCTTTTCCTTTTGGAGATTCTGTTTTATCATTTCCAGAAAAATTTCTCCTCTTCACAATTATTAGTAGATATTATGATTTTTATTTCTTTATTTTTCATTTAAGCCTTTTTTCGGAGGATGGGGGTATGAAAATAGTTTTGCTATTCGGTAGAAATCAGTTTGGCTGCTTTTTCAAATGGCAACCTAGTTGTCCCAACAATTTTAATTAACAATTCATTTTTTTTCTTGGAGATGCCACTTTAATGGGTAAATGTGTCTATCCATGGGTATTCCATCTGATGTAATCATCTGTCTGTTCCCTGGTGAATGCCTCCTTTTCAAAAACTATTATAGTTTTTTAGAGAGCATTTTAATATTTGAAAGGGCAGGATCCTTATTATTTCTTTCTTTTCTTTTTTTTTTTTTGCAGTTTTTGGCCGGGGCTGGGTTTGAATCTGCCACCTCTGGCATATGGGTTGGGTGCCCTACTCCTTTGAGCCATACGCGCTGCCCAAGAACCTTATTACTTACAAATTCCTGTCCTGTCTATTCTAGCTCATTTATAATTCCAAATGAAATAAGAAATTGCTTTCTCATATGCTCTCTCTTCTCAAAAAGTATAATTATGATAATTTGGAAAAACTGCAGATATTCCAGGGTGTCATTCAGATGAAGGGAACAGCCTCAAGAAAAACGTATCTTTGGGGGAAGAAAAACAGCTCATATAAGTTTAACAAGTACAAACAAACTTTGCTTTATTTTGGTACATTATGGCAAGACATTGAATATTCAAAGATGCCTTTTAATTAATAAATTAGTTTAAAATTATTTAACTTACTGACAAATCTGGCTATAGAGAACCTATTACCGTATTTTGCTATGTATAATGTGCACTATTTTGCTCAAATTTCTGAGGGAAAAATAAAGATGGGCCTTATACATGAATAGTACCAATTGGTTATCCATATAAATATTTTTAATCTTTTATTCATGCTTATGTATTAAAAGCATAACTCTATGTTAAAAAATAAATGCTAAAATTCCTCTATAATACAAAAACTAAGAATGTAAATATAAACAAAAATTTGAAGTAAGAAGTTAAAATGAAAGAGTTTTTTCCTAGAAGTCTGAGAAAAAACGTAGGTGTGGATTATGCATGGGAACACATTATACATAGCAAAATACAGCATTTGGGTAATAAACACCAAGAGATAGTATCTTAAAGAATAGAGAAGATGGGCTCAGTGCCCATGCTCAATGGTTAGGGCGCTAGCCACGTGCACTGGGGCTGGTGGGTTCGAACCTGGCTGGGACCTGATAAACAACAATGACAACAATAGCTGGGCATTGTGGTGGGCACCTGTAGTCCCAGCTACTCGGGAGGCTGAGGCAAGAGAGTCACTTAAGCCCAAGAGTTTGAGGATGCTGTGAGCTGTGATGCCCTGGCACTCTACCGAGGGCAACATAGTGAAACTCTTGTCTCAAAAAAAATTGAAAAAAAAGAATATGGAAGATGATTCCTTTCTCAGGTGATATTTTCAGGTCAGCAGCGCAACTCTGCTCCCCACAGTTACTTGGTGTTTCTGCTAATTTCCTGTTCCAGCATCCCCAGGGTAATCAAAAAGTTAAACTGCTGCCATGTGTGGGCTGCAGCAAGCAGGAAGGGGAGAGAGAGCGTGGACCAAATACGTTCATGGTTTTAAGGAAGCACCTTATTTCAACACCATTAGGCTGAGAAGGTATCCGTCACTTTTTCCTCAATTCTTGTGCCCAAAGCATAGTGATACAGCCACACATAGTGAGAACTGTTGTGAGCAGGTCTTATTTCTGTTGAGCTAAATGAACTCTGAGATGAAGTATTAAGACTTATCTTCCAACAGGAAGGATTTACATTAGGTTCTAGTTCAGAGTTACTGTGCAGGTTTTCTGCCCTTGGATTACAGGAACAAGACTAACTAGGATTTATTGAGGGTTTTAATCTTTTTCTGTGTGGACTTCAAGATACTTCTAGGAAGGAGAAGAATGACCTAGATGATCTCAAACAGGAACTTCCCTGCATGGTGATTCCTTCCTTTCTCCTTTCCTTTATAAAAAAAAAAAAATTACATTTTAAGTTGTAACTATTTCCCTTTTCATCCAAGTATACATTAGACTTGGAGATTGGTGGTTCAAAAAAAAATCATCCCTGGATTTCATCGTGTAGCCAGGTTTGAGGCCATCTCCTTGGATAGCACACATCCCAGAGCCTGGGAGAGACTGGTTTTCCAAACTGTGATGAGTTTGACTTTGTCATTATCCCTTTATTGTCACCCTGTGGTTGTGTCTTCCTTTATGATCCACATGATCCTGGCTGAGGTGGAGGAAGACTCTCTCCCCATTGGTCTTAAACTAATTTTATAAAGCTCTGAATGTGGTGATGTTTTCTTTTTGAGACTGAATCTTACTCTGTTGCCCAGGCTAGAGTGTTGCGGTATCAACTAGCTCATAGCAACCTCAAACTCCTGGGTTCAAGTGATCCTGAGGCTTATGTCTCAGCTTCCTAAATAGCTGGGACTATAGGTCCCCACCATGATGCCCATCTAATTTTTTTATTTTTAGTAAGGATCATGTCTGTTGTCTTGCTCAGGCTGGTCCGGAACTCCTGAGCTCAAGTGATCTTCCCACCTTGGCTCCCAGAGTGCTAAGATTACAGGTATGAGCCACTGCACCCAACTTGAACGTAGTGATCTTAATCTAAGCTTCTTACAGTGTCTCTGATCCTGACATCTTCTGTTAACTTCTTATGACAACCTCTCATGTTGACAATTGTGGAGACTTTTCTATTACCACAGCCCACCAAGAGCTTCTAACTCCTCTTTGTCAAGCATGCTCATTGAGATAATAATCAAAATATATATTTTTTTATGCGCCAGATTCATTAACATCCTCATAATACAGATAATGCCAGTGATTTCCACAGAAGTTAACTAACTTGTCTATGGTTGCACAGCTTGTGAGTGGTAAAGCTTGGTTCAAAATCAGGTCCATCTGGCTTGAACGCTGATGTTATGGTGGCAGGATCCAGCCACAAGAGCGTTAAAGATTGGCGGCAAAGTGGCTACCAAAATAAAAGCAGGCCTCTAGTCCTTGCAAGTCTGTTGGGAGACTTTTAAAACTCAATATAGAACTCAAGAGTACAAAGGAAGAATTCCTTTCATTTACAAGGTAATATCCTGGGGAGACTGAGGCTCAAGATAAAGGTACATAACTAGACAAACTTAGAAAAGCAGTCGAGACCACTGGACACAGATGTCTTATGTCAGAATTCTCTTCAGCTCTAGGAGGAAGAGGTATTGAAAATACTGAGAATACATTCAAAGTAGCTGTCCTTGTAATGTGTGTGTTGGCACCACGGTAGGAAGAAAGTGGAGCTCAGCGTAACAGGTGATAGTTACTGATATTCTATGATCACCTGCCCATGTTCCGGGCAACATCGTAAGCAAGTGGGTATGCATTTTTTTCATTTCTTTAAAAAAAATTTCTACCCATTATGAGTTTTTTTAATAGAGAATTTTTTTTCTTTTATTATGAGGATATCCCTGGGAGGTGAATAGCATTCACATTATTATTCTTAACATCACCAATAGGAAGCTGTAGCGGATATACCCAAGTACACAGACTAAATGTTACAACGGAGATTTAAATGCTGGACTTTAGAGCCTTCATTCTTAACTCCCCCTTCTCAGTATTGCCCCCCTCCCCAACCAACGTTGTCCTCTATCTCTATTTTGTGAAGGGAAGATCAATCAGAAAAATTGAATTCTTGTTATTTCCATTTATCAATCAAACTAAATTAAATGGACTGCTGGACACTCAGTATTTATAGAAACCATTTTGCATGCCTCATGGGCGGGGGTGGTAGAGAAGAAGCCTTTGTCTTTGAGAACCTCCACCAACCCCCACCCCCCACCCCACCCCCCGCCGTGCCCAACCATACACACACAGTCTGTGTTCTGTGGTAAGGGGATGTAGCCATTTTTCTCTTTAGAAGTGGTCATGTGACGTGGGATCAGAGACAAGATGCTCTTGACTGGGACTTTGAACCTTTGAATCTTAAGGGAAAAGTGACTGATGAGCAGTTTCCCACAGTGGTGGTGGAAGCATCAGAGGAGTTGAGACTTGAGTGCCCCTTGAGAGGCCTGTTAATAAGAGAGAGTCATAATTAGGCTGAACAGCGGTGGGACTTGACTGCTCTCTACCCCCCCCCCTTGAATGTTGCTCTTTCTGAAACTCATTTTCCAGTCCTCTTCCCCCAGACCAAGTCGCTGAGATATTGGATATCCTTTAGTAATTTCTTCTTCTTCTTTTTTTTTTTGTTTACCTTTGAGTTGATTTCTGTTGCTTATAGACCACTATACATTAGAACAACTTCTAAATCATCTAATTATAGACAGGAAGTACAAGATTCCTGATGCATAGAGGTATTTTTTAAAACTATGTTTTGTCTTACTTGTTGGCTCCCTCAAAACCTTGGCCATAGGATAGAAAAGGTTTTTTTTTTCTTTCACTCTGTTAATTTACATAACATTTATCTCACTCTTAACTTGCTTTTTGATCTGCTTTTCTGATTTATTCATTTGACTGCTACTCCAGATTTTTTTCCCAGCCAGGTGGACCACATATGGGCCTTTAATACTTTCCGTCCGTTCTCTCTCTGGGTGTTCCGCACTTCAGCTTCCCTGACCGTGACCACGATTGCCTTGTACTTTTACAAGGCTTTTGGGTATTTAATGTATTTAGTGTACTATTCGATTAATGACTTAGTCACAGTTTGCTTAAAGTTTCTGCACCTCTCCAACTTAGAACTAGAAAAAGATAAACGTTTCCTTTTTTAAATCTCTGAGCTTGTTTATATTGAAGTGGAAAATGAGTATTTTAATTCTTTCATCACTGTTGTATCTCCTGTAACCCTGAGTTAGATTGTTATAAATCTTTTCTCTTGCAAAAACACTTTGAAAGCTTAAGGGTAGTCATTGACTCTGGTTATGGTGACCCTGGTGTAAAGGACTAAATTAACAGTTATGGCATAAAATAAAGTAACAGTGAGGAAAAACTGCTAGTTAAAACTACAAATAGCATAGCTGCCATTGCCCCTAAGTAAGTGGCATAATTTTTTTTTGAGTCTTTTGTTAAGTAAAATATTTAACAGTCTGACCTTGGGAGTTAATGTGTATAGTATTTTAAAAGCGATAGTAAAACAGAAGATTAATAAATTGGATTCAAATAAAATGAAAAGAAATTGTATGTTGGGGAGCTGCCCAGAGGGGCAGATGAGACATTGCAATAAGGTTAGAGGTCGCCCGAGTGGGAGGGATGCTCAGGAAACAGTCTCTAGAGGTGGGAGTGCTTAGGGACTTCGGGGGGCAGAATGCCTAACATTTAATTTTAAGTGGTTTGTCCCAATCTTCCAGGAAGGAATGTTACATGCACCCTTAATGAGTATGGGGGGGTGAGAATGGGTAGGGGTGTGGTTGACATCCATAGACATCTCAGATGGATGGGATGAGGAAAGAGATGTAGAGTAGCAATGACCCAGCAGTGGATGGAAAACAGCTTCTCTTTCCCCACACAGACAAGAAGTAGGAGAATCTTGCAGGGAAGTGAGGGTGGGCCATGGCGTGTAGGTTGTAATTGTTAGTGCACAGCCAAAATTTGGGGGGACAGAACTGACCGGGGAAGGAGAAAAGGGGATACTATGACAGTTATAGAAAAGAAAGGAACAGCCTGATGAATAAAAGCAGAAAGAAGAATTGGACCTTCTTTCATTTTCCTCTCTTCCTTTTGCAATGCTGAAACATGGCAGGGTCTATTGTTCTTCGAGCCCTTAAATGTGTAGCCAAGTGGCCTAACTCTGTTTAGCACTGTCTAAAATGAGATGAGCAGAGTTATTTTCCTTAAGAGCATTAGTCAAAAGCAAAAAAATATGAAAGAAGATCCAAACATCTAGTTGAAAGGTAACTAAGTATTTTTAGAATGTAATTTTCTTAGTGAGAATGTCAGTATAATAGAATTTTTTTTGCCCTACAGAAGATGGGTAGAGGAACCATTGTCTCCTATTTTACATTTATGCGTATGATTCTGAATAGGGGAAATATGATCGTAGCCATCAATTCTTAATATAGCCGGATTTGTTAAGCTATTTATGACTGGAAATAGCTTTCAAATTAAAAAAAAAATTGCATTAAACTCCATGGGAATGAACAATTCCCCATCTGGGGTTTCTATTATCTATAGTACAGAGCTACAATGGCTGAGAGGAAAGAAGTAAAGGTCTTTTAGAGAATGAGGACAGAAGGAGAATGGAGAAGAGAGTAAGATAGAGAAGGAAAAGCGTCAAGAGAAGAGTAGACGGCTTGGTGGAAGGAAAAGAAAATAATCTGTAGGCAGGAAATGATTCAGTTTTGTGAGCTGAAAGCTGTTTGTCACACTGAACAGCATTTTGCTTCCTATTCCTCGTTTAAAAATAAAATAAAATATTACGGGAAAAGAAAATAAATGAGCAAAACCATTATTCAATAATATAAACATTAAAAATAACCAAATATAGTGAAAAGACAGAAACTCATTGGATAAAACCAGCAAAGGCACCGGATAAAAATCCTCGTGTAATTGTACACAATCGTACAAGACAGGACGTGAACGTCAGTCAGGACATGGATCAGAAGGGAGTTTTTATGGGATGTTTACAGGTGAGGGCTTCCAAAATTCAGGAGCCCAGTCTAGTGTCTCCGATGTGAGCCCAGGGGTAGGCCGCTGTAAGGCCCCCAAATGGCGGACTGTCATTCCAGTTAACATAAATACCACTCTGTCATCTTCAAGACAGACCTGCCTGCCAGTTTTCAGGAAAACAAAGTTGTTTTCTTCTCCTCTAGAGTAGGCACCTGCTACGTAAACATTCCTCTTACTGACTCAGGTACCTGAACAGAAGCACGATGGTTCTGTGCTCAGCCCTGCCCTGCTCAATTTAATACATTCTGTCTTCTGTGTCTGGCCTATAACCTCCCCAGAGCCCAATCCCATTTTGCCACTCCCATTTCCCTACTTTTCTACCTGAATTCCCTGCACACCATCCCCAAATTGCTCAGGTGTCTTTTCCCATATCTGGTGTTGACTGAACTTACCCTCATCTTCACCCTTTCCTCTCCCACTATCCTGTAGGCACCACTTTTCCACTTTATGAACTTGGTGTCTATCACTGTGCCTGGCACATTGTATACACTCAGTAAATATTTGCTAAGACCAAACCTTTGTTCTTTATCACAAGAAAAGAAACTGAGTGTAATGATGGAGCCTTTTAGAGGTGTGTACAAAAAAAATGATTATAGTTGTTCCTCTTTAATTTGCCTGGCAAGTGTAAATGAATGGAATAATCTTTTCCACTGCTCTCCAGGGAGAGCTGTTCCAGTGGTATTTTCCGGTCAGTTTAGGCAATATCATTCAACTGTGTAGAGAATAACTGGAACCATTCACTGCAAATTATTCCCTTCCTGTAGATGAATGAGATGAATTGGTTTGAGTATGTCATGCTCCTGTCTTCATGTATGACATTCAGTTTTGCTTTCCATGCCTGTTTGCAGCCCCTGCCATAGTTATTAGACTTCTACAAAAATAGTTTTTTAAATTATGAACAGGTAGCCTTGCTCTTTGTAACTCTAATTTCTATCACATCCTGCAGCATCTTCAAACTTCCCCCAGAAAAGAAACAATTGTGTCACTCTTTTAACCAAGACGTGTCAATGAGTAAATCTCCCTTACAGGCTCATCTTATTGACAGTAAGATGAACAAGTATTGTTCTAAAATTGTCCATCTTACATTTCCATTTTTAATTTCTTTCTCTTCTTTCACTTGTTTTTTATCAAGGTGAAACTCACATAATGTAAAACTAACCAAAATGAACAGTTCAGAGTGACCTTTGGGACAGTCACTCTGTTTGTTCAAACACCTCTTCCGAGTTCCAAAACATTTCCATCACCCCCAGAGGAAACTCATACCCGCTCAGCAGCTACACCCCTTCTCTCGCCAGCCCCTGGCACTCACCAGCCTGCTTTCTGCTTCCATGGAGTAACTATTCTGAATATTTCAGGTCCGGGAAATGATGCACTTTTGATATTCTGTGTCTTTCTCATGGGAAGCATAACGTTTCCATATTCAATGGTGTCCATATATCAATACTTCATTCCTTCTTTATGGCCAAATAATTTTCCATCACATGGTTATATCACATTTTGTTTATCCATTCATCCCTTGAGGGATGATTTAGTTTGTTTCCCCTTTTTGGTTATTGTGAACAGAGCTGCTATGAACATGTGAGTACACGTATCTTTGAGGTACCTGCTTTCTAGCAGGAATGGAATTCCAAGGTAACATGGAAATTCTAGGTTTAAATTTTTGAAAAACTTTCAAGTTATTTTCAACAGCATCTGAACCATTTTACATTCAGCAATGTACAAGGATATTGATTTCTCTATAACCTTGCCAGCTGTTATACTTTTTTTAAATTATTATTATAGCTGCCATCTTGAAGGGTACAGAGTGGCATCTCTGTATGTTTTCATTTGTATTTCCCCAGTGGATAATGATTTTGAGCATCTTTTCATATACTTAAGTGAGCTTCTGTTTAATTTCTTTGCCCATTTAAAAATTGGGTTGTCTTTTCTGTTATTGAGCTCTAAGAAGTATTTTTTGAAAAAAAAAAAACAAACAAACATGGCAACACCTGTGGCTCAAAGGAGTAGGGCATTAGCCCTATATTCTGGAGGTGGCAGGTTCCAACCCGGCCCCAGCCAAAAATTGTGAAAAAAAATAAGTTTTTTGTGCAATTTGCCCATAAACTTTATGACCACCCTGCATATTACGTAAAATTACTTTTCTATGATTCTGTAAATTGTCTTTTTATTTTCTTATGAGTATCCGTTGATTCACAGAAGTTTTTCATTTTTCTGAAGGCTAATTTATCTATTTTTGATTTTTCTGTCCATGCTTTTATTGTCATATCTCCGACTTCTTTGTCAAATACAATGTTATGAAGATTTGCCCCTATTTTTCTTCTAAGTGTTTTACAGATTTTAGCTTTTATATTAGGTCATTGATCTGAGTTAACTTTTGTATATATTGTATGGTAGAGACTTCCCTCCTTAAAAAAAGTATTGTCCATCATCCAGGCAAAGAAAAGTAAATTTCTCCTAAATAAATACCTGTCTCCAAGCCTTTATTGTTTCTTCTGTCTGCAGAGACCTTCCTGGGCTTGTATCAACAATAGTTGAAAGGGCTACACAAAGGGCTACCCATCTCCTTGATCTCTTCCTCACAGATCTCAGCTCCGTAAACTGAGCAAATTAATGAACAAACAAATACAAGCATCTTCTAAGCACTCTACCACGGTCAATGTGGAACACGGCCTCTAAATACCTCTAAATCAGGTATCTTTAGCTAACATGAAGCAGTGACCTCTGCTGAGGGAAGCTGACAGCAGTATGCTGTGCCCACACTCCTCAGATTGACTGTTTCAGCTCTCCTTTGACCTGGTGCTCATCATTTCGTCAGAGATGGAATTTTCAGTTTTTTTTGAGGTGAGTCTTGTTGCAGCAAGATAACCATCAGCCATTTCCTGGCAGTGAAAACAAAAGAATACAGAACTACTTCAATTTACTTTCTTATGGATTTTATACAAACAATGGTATGAGACTCATTTGAAGTTTTAGTAAAGTCGTTTAACAAAATGCCAATATAAGGAGTAATTCATATATCTTTAGCATTTGTTTCCCAAATACTCCTTAAAGCCTAGAAGAAGTTGTGCTAGTCTTGTGTGTGTGAGAGAGAGAGAGGGAGATAGAGAGATGGAGAGTGAGAGAGAGAGAGACAGACAGAGAAAGAGGTGTTTCTTTTATCTCATCTGCTGTAAGTCGTTTTTCAATTTTTTTTTCTGAGTAGTCTTGAAGCAATGGAAATGACCCTGGTGAGTACGGGATTGATAGCTTCCAACAGAATATTCGACATTTTAATCACATCCCATGTTGAGTAAGGATAAATTGTTGGACTTTTTCCTAGGTCCTTATATCAAGCTACAGGGTAGTCCTAAGATAGAAAATGTCTGGATTTCAATACTATTTGCTACACAGCACTGGCAAAATGAGAAATCTATTCTTTGACAATGAGAAAAGATGAAGGTGGCAGGCGGTCAGCAAACAAACCTTCTCAGTGTGCCAAAAAATAAGACATCAGAAATGGGGTTTAGTTAAATACTTTATTCAATTTAATTTAAAGTAAAATCTTGATAACGGGGTTCATAATTAGATGGTTATTTTCAGTTTCTCTCGTTGCTTGGCATCCGTTCCCCAAATACCTGCTGATTTTAAGCAGTGCATTAGATGGCACTATTCACATAGTTTAGCACGGCACCCGCTGCACGGCTGTTTTCTCTGCACAGATCCAAATATACACCTGCATTTTGGATTTTACACCACTCCAGCTCTGTCTCTAAAGCTGCTGTTTTCCTGGTCTCCTTTTATTCCTTTGGTGCAACTAGGAAAAAACAAACACGTATATAAAGGTCAGTAATCGTGGATATCCCATGACAGGCATAAAAGCACGTTCTGTGTCTTTAGAATTCGTATGCTTTCACTTAAGCAATAAGGAAATAGGCCTGATCCCGCTGTTTCTTACTCATGTCTGTTCTGTTCACAGAAATGCACCTTGCTATCACTTGGTAAAAGCCACCCATGCTCACCTGAAAATAATGGTACATCTTTGTGATGAAGAAAATGATCAGATTTGAATCACATTCTTACGGGATGTTTTTCCTAAGTTTGAAAGTCTTATTAGATTTCACTACCCTTTTTCTGATTTTTTTTCTTTTGCCTTTTAATGGACTTTGACCCTTTGTTGTTTAAAAAAAAAAAACCCTCTATTCTAACGCTTCTTATGCTTCTATTTATTTTTATCCTCAAATCCAATAAGGATAATTTGCCAAGTCCAAGTTTAACTTAATTCACTTGGGGCAGAGTCCATTTGGCATATGAACCAGATGCCCAATAATTTAATATGTTTTAGATGCCAGCAGGGAAATATCACAAAAGCATGAATCAAGATGCCTTTTAGCATTAGGGCGTAACTTTCTTTTAGAAATTTAGCTTGAAAAAAACATATCTTCAAGTCACTGTTTTTCTACAAGTAGCTCAATGGTCAACCTTCTTTAATTTCTACCACCCTGCAAGTCTGTTTTCCAGTTTTCCAGAAACTCTGGGACCTCTTGACCCAGGAGGGTATGATGCCAGATGTTAAATCCACTTAGACTAAATTTAGAAGCATCTTGTCCCTACCCCCAGTGAGATCAAGCTAAAGGTTGCAAGGTCAGAGGAATAAAAGGGGCTTTGTATTATAATACCTGAGATTTAACTCATCTTTTTCCTTCCAGAAGCATTAGAGAGTTGGGATATACCTAATGGTAATGAATATTCAAACAGGAAAAATCATTTGCAGGGATGAGCACTCAAAATATGTTTGATAAACAAGTTCCAACTAATGGACTAATACTGTATATTTGATTATGGTTACAATTTTTTTTTCTCATCTAAAGCTAGAAGTCCTAGATTTTATGATAATGTTTTATAGATGAGGAAATTGAAAATCAGGAAGATAAGAAGTCCGAGTGTACAGATCTGAGACTAATAGATCCTGATATGGAGTGGACTTTTCATCAAACTCTGAAAGCTCAACCAAATTCAATGCTATGCTTGGTTTTTTTTCTTCTAACAATCTAGATTATGTCTGTCTTACTTAAGCATTGGCTTAAATTTGCCTTGATTTATTCTCTGAGGGTGAAACTAGAGGTCGTTCTCTTTTCAGATCAGGAAACAATTATGGGAATAGCTAGAAAATGTCCACTTACCTCTTGGCTGGCTAAATTGGCATATTCTCCTTAGGTTAATCTGAGTACTTTCAGGAACCACTTTCTTCTGGGTTTAAAGAGAGTTAGGTAATAATTTTAGAGAATTTATCTCCTAAAGAAAGGCTTAACCAGAGAAATGCCCTTTAAGTGAGAGTTTCTATGGAAAAACAAAACAAAAATTTAGAAAGTTGTGATAGACTACATTTGCTTTTTAATACCCACCATATGTCTAATTTTATTCCGGGACCAGAGGAGTGGGATAGTGCTTATTTTCACAGATTGTATAAATAACAGGCCTGCTATTGCTTCTTTCTTTTGGGTGATAACGTTTTGGATTGTACTAAATAAAGTGGTAGGAGAAAACTTAAAACCTTCACTAATTATTAACAGAGATAGCCCAGTTAGAGGCCTTTGGTTAGACTCCTTTGGGCTGTGAGTTTTTAGAGTGGGGATTATTTTGTAATTAGAGTTGAAACTGATTGCTTTCACGGGTTTTAATATTAATATTTTCATTTCCTGGTCTCCCCTTTTCTCTTTGATTTTCTCAGGCTTTGCTTAATGACCTAAAACTGATTTTTAAAATAAGGGTCCTTTCCTATTCCTTTTCTTCTTCTGTATCTATTCTCTTTAGGACACCAAACACCAACTTTCCTATCTACTGTCCCTCTGTGTCAGCAGTAGAAATACAAGTTAACCTTGCCTACTCCAGCGCCCAGAGGGAAGAAGGCCCTGGTGTCTGTGGAGGACTCAGCATCTAGGACTGGGCTAACCTGTTACACATGTGGTGGTATAATATTTCAAAGTGCTAATTGTCTGGTAGAACTGCCAATTCTCCCCAGCTTGGCAGCTAAATGGAAAAGCAACATGGCCATGGGGACGATTTACAGTGGGGAGCAAAGTTCTTTAGCTTTTAAGTTCAAAGGGCACCATCTGGGCATGAGACAGGGAAAGTTTTGAAAAGGAATGCAGTTGAGAAAAACAGGTTTTTCTTCCTAATTTGAGACTGAAGAGATAACGAAGCCTGGAGCTTGAAACTCAATTATTCCCAAAGTTATCTGGTTCTGAAAACACCGGGACGTGACTTTCTACATTTCCTTCCCTGAACTGTGTTTGCTGCTGGTTTGTGTCAGAGGCCCCTCAGAATCAGCGGTTTTGAAAAGGATAGCCGATTGAGGTTACTTCTTTGGGGTTTGTAACCGAGAGAGTATAATTGAGTACAGTGGATGTTTACTGAGGAATTGATGAAACATTTTGGTGGAGGTGTTTATAGGTAATGCTGTTTGGTAGTGGACGTAAATCTCCCTATTCATTCTCATTTCTGAGTTAATGATAAACAGGTCCTGTCTCAGCCTGACCCTTCTCCTTGCTGCCTCTGATTGGTTTTCCCGGGTTTCAGATTTTTGCTGCTGTGCTGGCTGCATGTTGGAGGAGGGTCTCTGAGTGTTTTCTATTCTCTGTTACAAATCTTTGCAAGGTCCCCATTTTCTGTAAACTGCCATCCTTTTACCCACCCTGGGCCATCGTCACTGGCCGTGTGGCTTTTCATCTGTCACTTCCCTTGTCTTCTCTAGATCGTTTGTCCTGTGTGTCTGTCCAGCACGTGCAGACCACTGCCTTGTGTTGCTGTTTTTCCTCCATGCGGTTCTCTGGCAACATCCAGGATGGAAAGGGTTATTTATTTCCTTAGAAAATTGTCATTGCAGAATGAAAAGTTTGACTTTCAGTAGTAAAAAATTTAGCCCACTACTAGGAGGCATCTTCTACATTTCCTTCTAACCAGAAAATAAGCCTAACCTCTTTCTAGTTACTTTCTGAGCTTCAAATATTAAAGCATCCCTGAAGCAGCCATGTTCAGGATGGCATGGACTACCAAGTGCTGAAATTGAAGAAGGGAAATAAGAGCACTGGGCTCCCTACTGCAGGAGATCGCATGGCTACTCTGGAGGGGTGGACAATGGAAGGAGCTGAGCTAGATATTGGGGTCTTAGGTTCGTGCATACCCCCGGTACAGATTGGTTTTTTGTGCAAATCATTTGTCTCTGTCTTAATTCTTCACCTGCAAGGCAGATTTCTACTGGCCCTGAATTAAGGTAAAATGAGATTAAGGACAGATATGCAAACATTTTCAAGATAAAACACTTTGAAAATGCAGAGTGGTAGTGGTGTTATTCAGTGGACATATGGTGATAAAAATTGTTGCTATCTTTTACTAAAGACTAATAGACTCGAAATACATGTACCATTTAGACTGGATTTTTTTAAGATTGGGTTTTAAAGCAAATCTATTTCAAAGGCAAGTACGATTTCAACTGTTTTGGACATCTTTATGTTGTATCGATTATTTAAAGCAAACAATTTCTATAAAGTTAAGCAAACTCTCTTACTTATAAGCCATATTCTTTCTTTTATTTTAAGTATAGCAGCCAGGCAAATTAAGTTATCCTGCAAGGAAAGTGAATTCAAAGGGCAAAGACTGGGACTCTTGCCTCTTATTAAGAGTTGTTTAGTTTCAGCCTTTAGAAAAAGTCGTCACTTCTTATATTTGCTGGTGACAATCAAATGCAAGAAAACACAGTTTCTTTCGGAAAAAACCTAAATAAATATTTCAAAAGATATGCAGATCTAGCAATCTAGTTTCATTTTCACAGATGTAAATACTGCAAAGCTGGCTATTTATTTTATTCAGAGCAATTTTGGATTTCTCCTTCTATACAAAAGAAATTGTAATTTAAGTAAAAAAAAGTATGCTTTCATGTCACTGAATGTCTTATGTGGTCTACATTTCAAAACTGATAGATGATCTACCTAGTCTTTTCTGCCTTGTTAAAAACAATCATCAAATTGTAAAGTTTGTCTCGCTTCAAACGTTGTGATGAGCAGAAGATGTGGTTGGGGATTAAGCCTGAAAGATCGATGCGGTCCAGACAGCTGCAACACGAGAAGGCAGAAGGGAGCCGGGCACCTGCACCAAGACCACCTTGCGTTTCTGTAGGAAATGATGTAAAGTGGAAGGAAACCTAATTTTTGTCAGAAATGCAAAGCCATCTTGGGACTGCATGAACCACCTTCCTGGAATGAGATTCAGAAGTGTCACATCACTCATTTCACCACCCATCCCCACATTTGCAAAACTGCGATGGAGTTTCAAAGCTCCACGCATAATGAAGTCAATACTTCAACCTGGAATGTTGCCTCTGGACAGCAAGCTCCACTCCCTCCCTTGCGCTCTGTTGCACACACTGGTGTCTTTTTGTAAGCATTTTTATCTCCTGCACGGGATTGTGCATAATTGCGAGGTCTGGAAAATTCCTCCCACCCCATTACCTCTGGCAAGATTCACCACAGTATCTCGTCCGTTGTGAGGGCTTCATACGTGCTTTTAATTAAAACTTAAGTCATGAAGTATATTCAGTTTCATAGTGGTCATTTATTGAACAAAACCATAAACATATCTTCACAAGAAACAGAAAAATATCGATCAGAGAATCATTTGGGCGGAAGCTTATATAGAAAAATGAAAAAAAAAAAAAAAACCACAACACCACTATGAACATTTTAGAAAAACAAATACTACTTTTAAAAGAAAACTCTTGCTCTGGGAAATCCTAGAAGAAAGTCTTTGAGTCCAGTGGACACGGGCAGGTGTCTTCATTTGCCCCTGGATCTCTGCTCCCCAAGTTCACTTTCTGCCCCCGTCTGTCGCCTAGCTGTGTGAGCATTCATCTTCTGGGTTTTGTTGACCCTAAGTTTTTATTTCTCTGTATAATGCCCAAGAGTACAATTGCTGGGTTGGGAAGTGCATATTTAGTTTTGAACATAGGTTCCATTTTAACCTTGCCCACAGCTCTGTAAATATTCTCTTCATCATCCTTTGAATTGGCCTTCCCTGTCGGGGCTGAAACACTGAAGTTGGAGAAAAACAAAAGTTTGGAAATACATAACAAATCTCTAAATTCAGTAGAAAATATTTAGGCATGTGCTTTTTGCCTAAAAACATATACACACATGCCTCTATTGTTTTAAATGCAAAATATAAACAAATACAAATGTTATCAGGTGCAGAGGATCCGGTCACCTGTCACGGTCCAGCCAAAATGTAGAGATGGGCATTAGGTCCAACTAGCTTTCTCGTCAGAGGCCAGAAATCCTGGAGAACAGCAAGAGTAGTCTTTCCATGTTCTGCTACATTGACAATTCTAATAATTTTTACAATGAAGGACAAGGAAACAAACCTAGAAAGTTTTAACTTTATCTGATAGGAAGTAACATCAAAGTAGTCTTCGTTGGAAAAATGCAAAATGTTGAAACAACAGAAAAGAAATTTTCACTTTAACAGAATAGATAAGAGCATCATCAAAGAAAACAGCCTATTATCAGAGGAACAGTTACCCGACCAATATCACACCACCTGCTGTCTGTGTGTGACTACTTCCCCAAGTCTCCTGAGATGAACATTTTCACAGTCATCACAAAGCTTCACTAAATATTTACGGAAGGTGTGTGGGAGCCTGAGTGGACTAGGCCACTGTGCGGCTTCAGCTCAGCCTCTCGGACTCCATCTTGTAGGCTGCTTCTCTGGCTTCATAAACACAGGACAAGAAAGATGGACAAAGGCTCACACTCGTCTTCCACCCCCATCGGAGGAAATCCAAGATAATGCTACTTTCTAAAATGTATCAGCAAAGGCTTAACTCAGCTTGGGTTCTGTCTGTTAGTTACTGTCTTCCAAGGCCATGTGTATTCTACATAATGAAAAATAAAGTGGAAACAGCAAAACGTTACAAACCCAGCTAACACCTAAAAGGAGGATCACCCGCATGGATCTGGCTATTCTGCATCAGGAGCGTCTCTATCATGGCCTAGCACAGAAATTGCGTAAGTTGTTACAAAGGGAAGAGAAAAAAATGATCACGTAGAGGATGCTCTCAGCCTCTTTCTGAATCAAAGTGCCTCATGTCACTGATCATTCACTTATCAATGCAGCCTAGAAATTTATTGGTCATCTGCTGTGTAAAATGCGTGTAAAGGAGACAAGTTGTATTTTTTTTTTGATACAGAGCCTCAAGCTGTCGCCCTGGGTAGAGTGCCATGGCATCACAGCTCACAGCAACCTCCAACTCCTGGGCTCAAGCCTGCCTCCGCCTCCCAAGTAGCTGGGACTATAGGTGCCTGCCACAATGCCTGGCTATTTTTTGGTTGCAGCCATTGTTGTTTGGTGGGCCCAAGTTGGATTTGAACCCGCCAGCTCAGGTATATGTGGCTGGTGCCTTAGCCCCGCTTGAGCCACAGGCGCTGAGCCTACTTTATATTTTTTGATAAGCATTTTCTCATCATTCTCTTGCATCACCTGCTGCCACTACTCTACTGCTTTTTCCTTGTATCTTTTTTCTCTTTTAAAAACCTGTGGTAAATTATCTGTAACAGAAAATTTTTCATTAAATCATTTTAAGTGTACAGTTGGTTGGTACTTACTACATTCATAGTGTCGTGCAACCATCACTACTGTCTCTTTCCAAACTTTCACTGCTCCCAATAAGAAACTTATTACCACTAAGCAATGTCTTTATTCCCTCTTTCACCTGGCCCTTGGTGACTTCTAATCTACTTTCTATCTTTATAAATTTGCCTATTGTAGATAGTCCATATAAATAGAATTGTACAATATTTGACCTGTGATGTCTGGTTTACTTCACTTAGCATATATCTTCAGAGTTTATCCATATTAATGCATATATCAGAATATCATTCCTTTTGTGGCTGAGCAGTGTTTGATTAATGAATATATCTTACATATTTTTTTGGAGACAGAGCCTCTATTGAGGGACCCTAGGTTGTTTCCACCTCTTTGTTAGTGTGAATAAAGCTGAAATGAACACTGGTGTATAAGTATCTCTTTGAGTCCATCTTTTGATTTTGTTTTTTTGGTATATACCTAGTGGAATTCCTGAATCATAAGGTAATTCTATGTTTAGCTTTTTGAGGAACTGCCAGACTTTTACACAGCAGCTTTACCATTTTATATTCCCACTGGTAACATAATGAAAGTTGCGATTTCTCCAAATCCTTGCCAACACATATTTTCCATTTCTTTGATTATAGCTATCCTACTAGGTATGAAGTGCTATGTCACTGAGGTTTTGCTTTGCATTCCCTAGTGACTAGTGATATTGGCCATCTTTTCATGTATTTATTGGTCATTTACATATCTTCTTTGGAGAAATGTGTATTCAGGTCCTTTGCCTATTTAAAAAAACTGGTTTATCTTTTTGTTCATGAGTTGTGAAAGATCTTTATATGTTCTGGGTAGTAGACTTTTATCAGATATATGGCTTGCAAATATTTTCTCCCATTCTGTAGGTTGTCTTTTCACTTTCTTCATAATGTCCTTTGGTGTACAAAAGTTTTAAATTTTGATGAAGTCTACTTTGCCTATTTTTTTTGTTGCTCATGCTTTTTTGATACTTGAGTAACAACCATTAGCAGATTTATCAGCTGTTAGGTGATATACCTGCTGGTGATCATATGTTAGGGCGTGGCCTGCTTATCTGGTTGGTCTAGGATCAACAAAAAATAACAATATTAGTTGCCATTAACTATGTACCTAATATAGGCTAGGTATGTGATTTTGGGAAGTCTGAGAAAAGTGAATTCAAGCCTTCCTCAAGAGAACAGAAAGAGAGGAAGTTAACCACTTAATGGGACATCTTAAGCAACTGGAAAAGGAAGAACTTTCCAACTCCAAACCCAGCAGAAAAGAAATAACTAAAATTAGAGCAGAATTAAATGAAGTTGAAAACCTGTGAATATTTAGTTAAACCTAACTATAAAGCAATTGGGCCCTCTTACTGACTTGTAGGAATATTTTTCCTGAGTGCATTTCCTTCTTTCTATGTCAGTGATAGTAAGTTGTATTTGTGTCAGAATTTATTCATTTTATTTAAGTTTCAAATGAATCAGGGTAAAGATTTTCATAATATTTTTAAGTTCTTTTTATTTGATAACATTGTTTATTCCAACATTAATCTAGCTTACTACCATCTACCTTATTATTTTTAAAGGAAATTCTTGAATGTTTTATTCCTCATTTGATTTTTATTTCAAAAAAATCTATAAACTTTATTATTTTATCTCTTTATGCTTCATTTAAATAATTTTGAAATAATTTCACATTTTCTCACATTTAAAATTGTTTGCTTTATCATTTGAGTTTTTCATTATTTTGCATATAAATACTTGTATAAACTTCATTATTTGCTACCATAGCATTATCCCTAACTTTTAAATATACAAATTTTTTCTTTAACTTTTTTTTTTTTATTATTGTTTGGGATTCATTGAGGGTACAAAGAATTAGGTTGTACTGACTGCATTTATTAGGTAAAGATTCTTATGTAATTGTGTCCCTCCACAAGAGATGTGCCACATACCATGACCATCCACGACCTCCATCCTTCTCTTTCCCAATCCCTCATCCCTCACCTTGTATTATATCATCTACTTTCTTCATATTAGAATTGAGTATGTTCGATTCTTGCTTCTCCATTCTTGTGACACTTTACTAAGCAGAATGTGTTCCAACTCTATCCAGGTTAATAGAAAAGATGTAAAGACTCCATCTTTTTAATGGCTGAATATTATTCCTCGTGGGTTTCTCTTCTAATTGAATAAATATACAAATCTTATCATCACACTGTAAATATTTTTCATATCTATTATGATTTCTCATTTAATTCATGAGTTATTTAGAATTATATTTTAACATTTTTATCCATCATTTTTATATTTTTAATCAAAATAAATTGTGATTAGAGTTCTGCTCAATAGAAATGCAAATCATTAAAGGGGGGGTCTAGCTCAGTGGTAGAGCATTTGACTGCAGAAATGGAAACCGTTGACTCTGGTTAGACTTGGTGTGTGGCCAAGTACATAGTAAATTTTAACAGGACTCATACTTTCTCCAATTGTTGATCACAGTTTTTCATTTATATACACTTAACCATGTTAGTTAAAATAATTGCTTAAATATTCTAAATTTCTTTTTATATTTTTGTTTGTTGAATTTGTTAATTAGGAAATGAGGTAAAAGATTTATTTATTTTTACCTTGTAGTTCTGTCAGTTAGTATTTAAAGTATTTTCAATTGTTGTTTTTAGGTATTTATGAGTTTAGACTATTTCTAATCATCCTGAAGAGTTGAAGCTTCTGACATCATGACATAATATTCTTTAATTCCATCATTTAGTTAAATAGTTTAGTCTCCCTTATTTACCACATTCTCTTTCTTAGCATCTCTATGTTCGTATACTTAGGTAAATTTCAGCTGACAACATAAAATTTTGTGTAATTTTTTTATAATCTAATCTTTTCTTGTCTTTTAAATTAAGATTTTTGTCCATTTATATTACTAGTTAAGAAAACAGTCACACTTTAGTAGATAAGAAAATAAAGGCTGGGGGCAGACTGCCTCAGTTTGAATTCTGGATCTGCCACTTACCGACAGATGCATGACTTTGGGCTAAACAGTAAAATTTTCTGTGTTTCCTCATTATTTGTTAATTTGAATTTATACTATAATTTCTCTCATGGGGATATTGTGAAATTAAGTATGTTAACATTCATAAATTATTTCCAACACCTTCTGGAATATAGTAGGTTCCGTACAATTGTTTGTTATTATTATATTTCAACTACATTTCCCTTTTATTTTTTGCTCAGTATTTGGACTACTGTATTTTATACTGTTTTATTTGCTCCAATGCTTTTCTTCTTTTTTACTTTTTTTTTTTTTTTTTTTTATAGACAGAGTCACACCTTGTTGCCCTAGAGTGCTGTAGCATCACAGCTCACAACAACATCCAGCTCTTGGGCTTAGGTGATTCCCTTGCCTCAGTCTCCCGAGCAGTTGGGAATATAGGCACCCACCACAACGTCTGGCTATTTTTTTGTTGCAGTTTGGCCAGGGAGGGCTTGAACCCACCACCCTCAGTATATGAGTGGAGCTTCACATTTGGTATATGGGGCTGGCACCTACCCACTGAGCCACAGGCACCACCCTTCTTTTTCACTTTTGATTGACTCACAAAGCATCTTTTAATCACATTTAATTTTTAAAATCTCTGCTTGCTTTATTCTCTTTAAAAGTTCATCATGCTTTTCCAAGCAAACAGTAAAGAAGTCCATTTAAGAATTAAATATTTTCAAAAGAGAAAATAAAAATCAATTAAAGTATTCATTAAAATCCCACAGACCCTATGGTTAACAAATATCTTGCTTGGCGATTTCCAAAGACTATGAAGGTCTGACTAAAATTCACAAACTTAAACCTAGAAAAAGTGCTACATAACTTATTGCTAAATATCATTGCATTAACCTTAAAGTACTCCCTTTGGGAAGCTATGTACTCATATCACTGCCTAGTCCACCCTTCTAAGCAATTTTGAAACTCTTTTATGGAATGGCCATCAGAGATGTTGTCACACGAGATCTGACAATTAAGTTTGTGAACTTGTCACCACGTGCTTACGTTGTTGGCAGCACTGTACAAACAGTTTGGTACAGTTTTATTGTCTGTGTATATCAGTGTCTCACAGCTGTGTTTGTGTTGATGTGTGGCAGTGTCTTGCTGAGTGGCCTTCATTATTGTTACATGTTTTTGTGTGTCTTACAACCATAGCTCTGCCGTTTGTTCCAGAAAGAGTTCTAACCTCTAGTGGCTTCAGTTACCTCTAAGCACAGGTAAATTTCTAGGTATTCATCTTATGATTTGTAATTCTGAATTAAGGTTTCTCAGAGTTTGTGGGGGAACTTGGATACTTTTTGGTCCTGTCTTCTCATTTTACAGACCTGTGGCTCAGTTCAGAGAAACATTGTTCTAGGCAGCTTCACATTTGGAATCTTACAGGTTTGACACAATTACATATATTCATTACTATTTTTTCTTTGTTTGTCTGTTGTGGGACATTTATTTTACATAGTTTTGCTGTCTGACTAGACTTTAAATGATTAAGGATTATATCTTCTTAAAATCTGTACTGTAGCAACAAATCTCTTCTTAAATTGATGCCAAATCCCAGGTTTAACACTCATTAGGAATTCAATAAATTGCTGAATAATTTATCGGTTAAGGACCACGGTAGAATCTTTATTTTTTGCAAACTTCAAAACAATAGAAATAGGTAGTGATGTCATAAGTGCTTGTTATAGAGATGAGAGATTAGCAAACAAGTTTAGTGAGTACTGCAGAAATCACCCAGAAGCCATTTTGTATGTAGACGTATCTAACAGGAAATATACCAAGAGTTAAAGAGAGGGCATGTTAAGGCCCACTTCATGAGCAATAAAAGAGCTTTCTGTCCAAGGCAATGTGAGACTTCAGTTTAATGCTTTTCTGACAAGATATTAAAATAAACTCCGTTTTTAAAAGTTTTTTTTTTTTTTTTAAGACAGAATTTCATTCTGTTGCCTGGAATGGAATACAGTGGTGTTATCATAGTTCACTGCAATCTCAAATTCTCAAACTCCTGGGCTTAACTGTTCCTCTTACCTCAGCTTCCCAAGTAGCTGGAATTATAGTCACAGGTACATAGGATCATGCCCTGCTAATTTTTTCTATTTTTAGTAGAGACAGGGATCTCACTCTTGGTCAGGCTGGTCTTGTTCTCCTGACACAATCATTTCATCACACCTTGGCCTCCCAGAGTTCTAGGATTACAGTTGTGAGCCTGTGCTATTATAGCCTGGCCTGTTTTGTATTTTTTTTTTTTAACAATAATGCTTACTTTTAATTTATTTTCTCATGGTTCAGTTATTTTAGAACTGTGAAATATATAAGAAAAGTTAACAGCTGGCTGCTCTTAGTTTGAAAGGATACATCATTGGTCATCTTTCTTGAAGAAAGACTGACAGGCAGGAGGATGGATACTCCTGAAGCTGCTTGGGAAGGTGATTATGTAAGTCAGGATATGTTTTTCTACACCATAAAAACAAATTTCAAAATCTCAGTGACTCTGAAAACAAAGGCTGGCCAGGTGAAAAATGGCTGACACCTGTAATCCTAGCACTAAGGGAGGCCTAGGTGTGAGGATTGCTTGTGCTAATGAGTTTGAGATCAGCCTGAGCAAGACATAGTCTCTGTCTCTATGAAAAATAGAACAAGTAGCCAGGCATTGTGGTGGGTGCCTGTAGTCCAAGCTATTAAGGAGGCTGAGGAGCGAGGATCATTTAAACCCAGGAGTTTGAGGTTGCTATGAGTTAGGCTGACACCATGGCACTCTAGCCTAGACAACGGAGACTCTGTCTCAAGAAAAAAAAAAAAACTCAAACAATAACAACTAAAGAAACCCACAGGCTTATTTTTTGTTCATGGTTAGTTCACTGTGAAATCAACCATTGTCTAGGGCAGCTGTTTTGTGTTGAGAGGCACTGCATTCCACTTCTATTCAGCCTATGCTTCTGTAACCAGCAACCCTTGCATTAAATGTTTAGAACCTGAACATCACTCACATGTCCACTCACATTTTACTGCTTGCAGGAACTTATAGGACTCAAGCTATCTTGAAGCTGGTGGGGATGGACCTTGTCTCCTAGGCCCTAAAAGGGAGAGAAACTGAGTATGAACCACATATTGCCAGAGATCGAGATGCATACATATCACTGATTTAACGTTTGCTCAGACTTAACGTGGGAGGTGAAGGCAAATATCATTCTCCTTAAAGGTTATTCAGGCCCTCATTTGATTTATCTTTATCTTCCACAGTAACCTCAAATTTATGTTGAAATAAAGAAGATAGCCTCTGGATTCTCAATCATGGTTCACGTCTGTCTATAATTTCATGACATTTCCAATGAAAATAAAAGTCCTTAAAAATTTGTGCGTATCAAAGACAAAGGATGTTTGTTAGTGCTCCTTTGGTTCTGAAACTCTAAGTTACTTAGAAAACAGTAAAAGTCATTTATTGGCAAATTTTTAGGAATCCGATTTCTCAAATTTTCTATTATAAGGCTACCACAGCTAGAAATCAATCAACTACTAGAAATTACATGAAGAAGTGATGGTTTTAAAGTGTTATGTATGTGATGTGTGAGTCTGTGTGGGTGTGTGTAATTCTAACACAATCCCAGGATCAGTGAGGTTAAAAAAATATCTTTAATCATCTTACACTAAAACAATCAATATTTACAACCAATTATTAATAAATGAACCCTATGCTGCTTTTAGAAATTGTAGTTTTTATTATTTATTTATTTTTGCCATCGTTTCCCCCTAGGACTTAGCTACTTGTAATCTCTATATGGCACTAAATCCTTGCTATGATCTCAAGATGTATTACCCATGCAATTAAAGAATATTCAAAAGTTTCTCTTATTTGAGACTATGGTCTCAGTTCACCGCACAAATTTGCATAAGTAGTATTTGAAATATTCATAAAATAGTATGTGAAATTTGGAGCTCTGAGAAGCTAAAAAACTTGGCAAAACTGCCCTGGGGAGTAAGTGGCAGAATTAGGATTTGAATGCAGGTTTCCTAAATCTGGAACTGGCAAATGTATATTTAAAGAATAATCATTTTAGTTCACTTTTAATTTTTTCCCTTTACTTCCCTAAGACTGAAATGTGATACTTTTCTTCTCTAAAAATAAAATGATATTTTAGAATCTTTAAAAGACACTTTTTTTGTCCAATCAATGTTTTTTTTTTTGAGCTGTGTAATCTCAGTTCTCTTGTCTTTATAATAAAATACTTTTCTTTTGCTTTATGCTAAGAATAAATGTCTCCAAAAGATGTACATTAGAAAGATGTATGACATGAATTTCTTTAAATTCTCTACTTGTGGCCATCAGGGGTTTTTGATTTTGTGGAATAAAATATTCTTAAAGTAGTAAAATTCTCTATCCAGGTGAATAATTCTCTTAAAATGTCATAACATAATTTCTTTCAAATATGATATTATACGTCCTTCAATTAAATAAAAATGTAATGTTAAATATATTTACTTGCTCTGATCCAACCACCCTACATTGACGTATATATTTAAGTAATTAAGAGAGGCCTAAGTTGAATTTTGAATTATGTGAAAAGGAACTATTATGACTATTTTGGGATGACAAAAACAATTTGACCTGGGAAAGGAATATTTCTTCATAAGATTATTTTGTGTGCTCCTCTCTGAGAAAAGGACTTTGTAGGCAGAACTTATTTATGTCTTTGAAATTGCATCTTATTTCTCACCTCAGGTATCTCTCCATAGGTGCCAACTGTAATACATCAGTAGCTGAACAGCTCACTGCCCTAAAGTGTTCTTACTCATGACTGAGTTATTGAGCAAACTGCTCAGATCTCAGGCCCCTGTAGATCACCAGTCCTGACAGATGTTGTAAGTCTGGGGTTTCTTCTCAGCTCCTGTTTTTTTTTTTTCTGTCAAAGGGCCTTTGTTAGATGTTTCAATAGGATCTGGTTAAACAGACAATTAACAATCTTTACTGCCTGTATACATGTTTTAAAGAGGTTCCTTACTAAAACAGTGTGGAAATCTTTACCATTTTAACTTGAATGGAATGATTGAAGATCTTCTGTAAGTTATAGCATATTATTTCGGATAGAAAACCCAGTAAGTTTTACTTCCCTGAATATACTTACTTTCTGATCTGTTTCTTAGGCTCGGTTGGCTAAGAAAAGGCCACAGAAACTCCGAGGCCTTTGTACCATACTCCGGGTGAGGCAGTCATTTTTATTAATTACCATATATTTCCAAGCATTAGAGCATTTTACTTCCATGTCCCCTTTGAAAGTAGCTATTGCCATATGACTTGTTTTGACCAATAAAAATGTCTCATTTAATTCCTGAATGGAAGCTCGTGAGCTGGTATGCAATTCTCCATATTCTGTCCTTTTGTTTCAACAATCTTGGAATCTTATTCATACACACACACACACACACACAATATTTTAAATTTTAATTTGAAATACTCTTTATACCAGGATGTCATATTTTGGGGTGAAATTTCCTGAGCTCCTTCCTGTTTATGCATTAAAATTTTTCTCCTTCCCTCAGCTTAACCTCCTTTTGACAGACACACTGTGTTCATCCAGTTTGCTCAATAACAACTGAGTTGAAGAGTCAGGAAGATGCCCTGGGAGTCTAGTGAAATGTAGCACCCTGTGTGCATCAGGTTTTATTTATGGGAAGTGAAATTCATACAAATTTGTTGTTGCCATTAGCAACTTGCTCCTTATTAACCACCCAAATGACATTAAGGACCCAAAGCATGCTAACTAGTCAGAGAGCCAGACGGCAATTAAATATTCATGCTGCTCCTGTCTTCTCCAAGCCAGGTCATCTCTCCGACTGCTCCCCTTCACTGTGGCCTCCCTCCTCAAGCAGTGCTGATCATTTCCTGACAGTGCCCAGTGAATTCCTACCCTGCTCTCTGGAATCTCGTTTCCTCATGACCTTCACAGTCTTGTATCAAGCATCGTTTCTCTGGGGGGTGTCTTTCTCTTGATCTCTTATTATACATTTCCTTTTTCCCTGAAAGGAACTTAAATGCAGTTTCGAAGCAGCCGACTCGGCAGCCAGATTGGCTGGGTTCCAACGTTGGCTCTGCTATTTGCTAACTTTAGGACATTAGACAATTTTATTAAACTTTCCTGCTTTTCATCTTTAGATGAGAAGAAGGAAACAGTACTTTCTAACTCATAGGAGGGCTGTGTTAAAGATTAAGTGAGTTAATCAGCATTAATAGCTTTACACATTAAACGCTATAATTACCACCTATGTTAGTAGTTTGGAGTACGTGATGCTGGTTACACTGTCTTCCCATTGCACTGAGGGAATAGCCTTAATGTATATTTCACACTATAGCAAATATGCGTTCATTTGTCTCTTTTATAAAATTTAAGTTAGAGCTTCTTAATGATAGCAAATAGGAACTTTTTCAGTTCTGCTTACTAGCCCTCACACAAAGGCCTTTGTCCATAGTTTACTGACTACACACAGGTCAGACAATGCCAGGGTACCTTTTACCCAAGTTTTATCTGCTGAGGATATATGTTATAAGCTGCTTTTATTCAGAAAATTCAAACCTACTTGCATAATCTTGCCTTTTTGATTCACTTGTGAAAAACTAAATGAAAATTAATAAGTTCCTTCATTATTCTGTGAGGGTCTCTGGCCATGGTAGAATAACATCGCCAAATCTTGGTTTATCTAATCACCACTGTACATTTTAGTGTGATCAGCCTAGCCCACACCATTGCAGGGATGTTTAAGGGATTCAATACAATATTCTTCCAAAGGAGAATATTTTTATTTTCATGCTTTTATTTTTATCCTTACTAATTCATGTCTTTTTTAAATTTTGGATATAATAATTTCTTACCACAGGTATTATTCCGTCCAATTAAAATAATTTAGGTCCCATTTATAGCTCTGGTTTGTAATGAGATACAACAAAAGATTTAGAGAAGATTTTCCACTCATCTTATGAATTTAGTCTCTGAAGATGTAATTCTCTAAATGGTTTAATTTTAAAATTCCTATGTGCCTGGTGTACTGAACATATTTTCATTAATTTAAAAGAGTTTTGAGTTCTATATTGATATCATAAAATGTTTCTGAAATTTAATCATAGACGAGGCATCAGTAATACATAGAAATCTGACATACATTTCAGAAGTCCTTTGGGTAAGAAAGGACACTTTGATTTGGCAGATAATTTTAAAATAAAAATCTACTTTTTATTCAGAAGAAAATTAGAATGAAGTTACATAAATTGTCTCATGTCAAAATCATAGTGGCAATGTTACATTTCTGAAATGTCTCTTCCACATCTCATTAGCTTTTCAAGAAATAAATGGAGATGTAACAAGTAGTAAAGTTTATCTGAAATAAAAACAACCGCTAGAATGTTTTCTTCATCTAGCAGGTTGTCTGCTTGATAGCGTTAGATTATAATGATCGTGAGATAAACTGTGAAGGGTGTGTTTATTGGTACTTTGCCTTTTTCCTAACTTCAGAAATCATAATGTTCTATCATCAGTCAGCATCACACCACACAATTTGTGTTGTATGTACAGGCTTCAGCCTAAACAGGGTTTTATCTAAGATTTTTGTTTGTTCATGTATTTATTTTAGTTATCAAAACTTTCAGGCCAAGGTTAAACAGAAAATAGAAGAGAAGTATCCAGATTAGTAAACCATGGCTTTTGTGGCTATTGTTCTTTGATGATTGGCCAATGGAGAAGAAAGGCCAAGAGACTGCCTTTTCACAGCCTTGTATATTGGGAAGGCTAAAGTTGGGAGTCTAAGGCACATGTTATGTGTGGTCCTGGTAAAGACCTTATGTCTTGGCTAGAGTTCAAATTATTGCATTCTTGGAACAAAGATGGAATAACAACAAACAATCCCTTGCCCAAACTGCAATTTAGTATTGAAACACTAGGGAACCCTAGCCACAGCTCAGTCTGCAAAAGTGGATTAATGTTTTATGTAAATTTTTAGTGTACCTGGGCACAGAAAGAAGCTATGAAGTAACTATAATTACATTTGTAACAACTTTACCTACTAAACACAAACAATGGTGCAAAAACTACAAGTAAAAATAAAGGTTTGATTGTCATAAAATTCATAATAATCATAAACACTGGAGCATATGTAGTGGGTACTGTCATGGTGTAGGAATTTTCTAATTCTTAACCTAGATTTGGTTACATTGGTATTAGCCTCATCGAAAGTAGCTTAGGTAGGCATTTGTGCTTTGTGCACTTTTCTCTACATTTCTTATGTTCTGCAATAAACACTTTATAAATAAACAAGCACACAAATACAACCTTGTTTGCAGGTATATTATCCTTTGCAGTTATTCATGAAATATTTTTTTATCAAATGCCCTTTCTGTGTTACTCTGTAGGTGGTAGAATTAATACAGTAAACAAAATGAAAATGCGTCCACATGAAGCTTACAGTCTAGTGCTAGGATGCCTTAATTTAAAGTGGACTTTAAATACCAGCTTTAAAATATTTCTAATAAAATAACTAAGGGGTAAAGCATTAAACCATTTAATTCCAGGACCACATGACATCATTTTTCTATTCATATAACCCAAATTCAGAAATCAATGTAATTTACAAATATGAAGAAAGGTCTATTCCAGTTGCCACTCCAGGAAGAGGAAAAAAGGAAGGCATGCAAATGGGGGTTCTTGAAGATAGTGGAGCTGAACCATTCAGGCACTAGAGAGGTCCCAGACAAAATCTCTACTTATCACGTTTGTCTGTGCTTACTTGGTAATCAGGTACTTTACCAAGATTGTAATTTGGTTGGGGGAAAAAAGAGAAAGCAGGAGAAATATCTCTTTTCTTCAGGTAGCCAGTACTGTCATGTTATTAATAAAAGGCAAAGAATAATGGCATGATTTTTTAATGAACTAAAAATTTACATATGTAATCAAAAAATGTGTTTGGTAGGTAAAGTTGTAATTATAGTTAATTTTCAATGCATGTAACCAAAAAGTCAATAGCATGATTTTTTAGACTAAACTAAAAATTTTTTATTTTACACTAAAATATTTAAACATTAATAAGATTTCATTTCATTTCTGAATATAAAATTTTATTATTAAAATGCTATTCCTCCTTCAAAAAAAAATTTAAGTACAAAACTCCAACCATGCTTTTTCTTTCTTTCTTTTCCTTCCTTCTTTCCTTTCTCTCTCTTTCTCTCTCTTTCTTTTTTAAAGCAAGTTGTTAAATGTTTTGGCTTTTGAGAATTAGGAAGAAAAACTATTCAATTTTAATGTCAGTTACAGGCAATAAGAAACTAACTAGTCTTGGAAAGAGGATGGGGGAATCTTTCCAAAGCTCTAAGAAAGATTTACTTTTTATGAGAAAAGCAAGAATATAAAAGATTTTTGTTTTTGGAATTTACTGGAACAATCACATTTTCTCATAGCTTACTGACCTAGACTTCACTATAATTCTTATCACCTGTCATTTGAGCATTTGCCATAAGCAGCCCCAATTGTTTATACTTGCACATACACATACACATACATATAGATTCATGCATGCAAATATGGAATGTAGTATAGAAATAAAAAGTGTTAAAATATTGATATCATTCACTTAGTTTAATAAATATTTGTGCTTCATATAGAGAGTGCTGCTATAAATAAGAGAATTCTGGTTGCTGTCTCTTTATGGTAAAGACAGAGGGTTAATAGTCAATTACCTAATAATTAACTAGATACTTCTGTGATGAGAACTAAGAGGCAGAAACACAGAATTGTATTAATTCATAGAATCCCTGTAAAGAAAACAAATAGAAACACAGAGAAGAAATTATCCACAAAATATTTATCTCAGGAAAAAATTATAATGGACAAAACAAAAGTGATAAACAAATGTTAGTATAATATTGAATATAATGAAATACATTAGTTATTTAAACATTACCAACTCACATCATGTTACCTTGAAATTGAATCCAATACCACATACACATGATGGTTACCTAAAAAGTTGCACAGAAATACATAATTTTGTCAGAAGCATCATTAGCTAAGTATAAATATTTTCAAAGAAAACATCATAACTCGCCTGGCGTCTTGTGAAAGATGTGAGTAGACACAATTTTTCTTTTTTTGTCCAAGGACATGCATGGCACTGCTGTGTATCTCACTTCAAAATACAAGTTAGAAAACTGATCAATTAATTTGTTGCTTCTTAACGTCTTCTGTCTCTCTAGCTTGGGCACCATCAGCTCCCAAGCAGATAACAGCAAAAAGAAAAACTTCCTAAAGTAATATGTTTCTTACCCTTTTAATCTTCTTTCACCTGGATGTTCTCCATATTACAGACTTGGTGATCTTCCTAAAATGAAAATATAAGCCTCTTTTTCTGAAAATTCCAGTGAGAAATAGTACTCTTCTGCATTCCATTCATTCATCCTATGCCATTTTCCAGTAATTATTTTTTAGGTGTCACTGTCTATGACATAAATAGCATGAGGTTTGGGATAATTAATACTATTTTCCTCCATCGCTTTTCTGGCCAATCAACAGGTTGACCTGATTGGCTCAGGGTTATTCCCTTTCCCATAATCACCAGTTCCTTCAATCCTATGCTGAGTGAGCCTGTTAAAGGATTTGGCTCATATATAGAGAAGCATATTCAGTCCAATAAAATAGAAGGTGATTTTTTTTTTAAATAGGCTCCAGGAAATGAGCTTTTGTTCACCACTGGAGAAAGTTACCCAGTGAGACACTCTTATTCTGGATATTGTGGAATTCTAAAGCCATTTATTCCCTATGAAGGGGTCCAGCATCACCAGGAAACCAACCTAAAGAGAGGAGGACAGAAAAGGGAGTCTCAGACAAACAGCAGCAGAGACAGTGGATGGAGTCATTCTGAAGCCCTTTCAGCCTCTTACTACTTACATTACGTGAGTCCACAACTTTCCCTAAGGTCTGACCAGTTTGAATGGAGTTGCAGCTTCTTGCATGCAATGGCATCTAAACTGAATTGTAATCCTTTTTAAAGAATTTTAAATAAGATTCTAATAGATGGTACTTTATTATCTCCTTTTTTTGTAGTTACCCAATATTCACAGGTTCTTTCTCTACTCAAAGTTTTTTCAAATGCCCCTATTTTGCTCTGGAATTCCCTTTCCAGTCCCTCTATTCTTGATTAAGTCCTATATGACCTTATTTCATCTAAGATGTATCTTTCTAATTCCCCAGCTAATCACCACCTCTTCTATAGTATCCCATGGCAGACTGATACCACAACATACACAGTATACACTATTAATAAAGATCATAAATGTTCTTCACTAAATGTTCTTCAGTATAGAATTCAGTATAGAATTACAATGCAGTAAAACCAAGCACCGTCACTGACATCCTAGCACTCTTCGTTCCAAGGGCTGGGTCTAAAATATAATAGGGTCTGAACAAACGAAATGAAGTCAAATTATCTACATGAATGAATGACTGAATATATGCACATTAAATATTAACATCCTTGAATTGTTGAAGCTTGAATCTATACAACTTATCATTGTTAGTTAATTAACAAAGAAGGATAATTACTTCTTTGACATAGTTTTACATACCCTGATCTCTTTGTCAATGCTCGACACTGCTTCAGATAGCAAGAAAATCAGTGCAATACTCCATTCTCAGCCTGTTGTCAATCATGTCTCCAATGGCAACAGGAGTACATTAAAATTTTGGGAAACAGTCACCAGGATTGTATGCTGATAGAAGCTCGGGACACTAATGTCTCCTGAATCTTCACTACTTACAGCCGCTCAAGACACAAAATGAGTTGTATGCATGTGATTTATGAATGTGTGTATGATTTAATGCAGATGTTTGTAAATAGCAATTTTATTCATTTTTAATGAATGTTTCTATTGAGGAAAGAGAAATAAATCTTTTACTTCTTAATGATCCTGAGAAAGCAGCAGGCAGCTGCAGAAGAACTCCTCCTCCAAAGATGAGAACTTTACACCGAGCTGAAATAACCTTGAAAAAACTGTGTAACAAATAAAAGCACCCTGGTTTCTTGAGAAATGTAATCATTAACTCTTTGTGTTCTTTATTGTAATTGTTAACAATGCAGCTGAAACTGAGCTGAAGACTAAGTACAAAAGAGTTTGGAAAGAACTGTTCCCTAGAACTCAGCATTTTATGCCTTGAGCCCCCTGAGTTCTCACCAGCAATTGGCAATTAAAGGTTCATTCCTCTATGTTGTTGGTGCGTCTGTCGGTTTTAATTCACCGTTTTCGTTCTACATTACTGAGTGAAGCCATACACTATAGCTTGATTTGTAAATGTTTATTTGGGCAAAAATGCAGAAAACCAGGTAGAGCTCAGGAATTAGAGCTAGGAATTTCTAAATAGGTACCGCTCTCTGGATTTCACTCGCGGTGTGGCCTCAGGCATACGAATCTTTTCCTTCTTGCAAATTCTGAGCTTGTGATTACCCTGTACTGTTTCTAAGTATTAGAGACAATGCATGTAAAATATTTAGGACAATTCCTTCTCCATAATGAGCTTTTGATAAATAGTGGGTTTGGAGGATTGTTTTTATTGCTGCTGCCGCTATTATTATTAAAGATCACTATTTCATTTAAAATTATTGTCAGGATTACGTGCTTTAATATAATTCCTTCTTATGTTTATAAAGAAAAAAAAATAACACTAATAGAACTATACCTTTTCACCTGCAAATGGAAAACAACATTTATCTTTGTTTCATTTCAGCTACTTTGCAAACGTGTGAAGTTAAAGGTGGGAAAAGATGAAGAGTTTGGAAAAAACGTATGAAGATAGGGTGAGACGTAGATGTGAACAGGAGCAGGGGACGAATGCAGCATTTAAGTTACTCTGCTGTGTGTTTTACTTTGTTTTTTTCCTCAACATTCTTCAAAATAGAACTTGTAACCACTTTACTAATGAAGAAACTAAGGCTCAAACAATTAGATTACACAGCTAGGGGAAAAACCACTAACTAAACATGTATCTTTATCAAACCCTAACGCTTTGCTTTTTCTACCAGGACATTTGTCTTCAAAAAATATTAGCAGTCATTGTCAAACAAATGGAGATAAATGCATCAGAAATGTTAACAGCTTTTTGGAAGCTAACATGGAAAAGGAATACTAGCAGCCACATTGGCTAACTGCCCATCAAGTTATAAAACTAATACAATTTAGTAAAAATAAATTAATTTTCTTAATATCAATCTTTTTTCTAAATTTGTTTTTTATATAAGGAACACAAATTTTCATGGCATAATTACTTTTTCAAATTAAAATATTAAACAATAAAAAAACTTATTTGTATGCTATCATTATAATGTAAGCATATTAACCTATAAAAAAAAAGTCAGACAGGAGATATACAAAAATAAAGAAATTGGTGGGTGAGGATAAGAGAATTATTATTTTTTCTTCAAAATTGAAGTAACGTTGAGATATTCCTTTCAAGATACAAAATAAAATTGAAAACAAAGAAATTCAATGTTATAAAATTTAAAAGAAAAAAAACAGCAGAACTTAATGACAAGTTAAATTTCAAGGGGAAAAAAAAAGTCAGAATCTCTTGTAGTAGAATATGTGCAGATGCCACTAGGGACAATGCCCTAAGGCCTTAATTCTTTTATCTTTTCTTTGATTCATTCCAAGACAATAAAAGACACATTTGTTCAGAATATTTCTCATTACCCCTCAACTACTTGAAACTTGAAGCTACTTGTAAATCATTTATTCATTCATGTTGTGAGTGTTGATTTCTTTCTGTGCACACAGCACAGTGCTAGCCTCTGTTGGGAACACCCCAAAAATACAAACTTGAACTCAATTCCAGAAGTCTGTCTATGACCCCATTAAAGCTGGTACTAAGGATGTAATGGCATAGGCTATGTGTCTTCTGAGAATTAAACGGAGTAGAAAAGTATCAGTACTTAGAAGGGGGAGTGCAAATAATAAATTCCTAAGTCAGAGAATCAAGATTTTGGGGGGACTAGCATTTTCAGAGAAGGCATCACAAAAGTAAAGGCTGTGAAAAACAGGCTGGAAATCCTCAAAGGAATTTCAACACTCTGCAAACCACAAACAAGGTATTATGCTAGCATATAAAGATACAGTGGTAGGCTAGACAGATTAGGGTTTTTTTTTTTTTTTAAATTCAGCTAAAAGATTATCAAGAAATATAGGATTTAGGTTAATTTTTAGACCAAAATAGTACTTCTAATAATGATAAGGATCAGGAATGAGAGATACAATCAAAACAGTAACATATTATGAAGAAATCTTAGCTTGTTGGCACTGGCTAAGCAGGCTATATCCTCCACATCTTCAGGGGCATCTTTCACAAAATTATAGTATGAATGTATTTGAACTTTATTTAAATTGAATGGGAAACTACCTCTGGGGGTGACATAATCAGCTCCACTTTTATAGACGATGTTCTGGTCAAAGTGTAAATGGATTTGTGTTTAAGAATAAGAGTTGGTATGAAAAGTGGGTGTTTAACAGCTTTATTAAAAAAAAAATGGCCCATGAGACAAATGTTAATGACAGCGGGAGTGGAGTCAGGAAATAGATAAATATATACAGGTATTTAGAAGACAGAAGTGATAGTACTTACTGCAGATAGTATATGGGAACTGAAAAAAGGGAGGACGCAAACGTTTCCAGGTCACAGTGCTAAAGACCCAACTTTGGTGGAAATATTAAAGATTTCTTTCTACTTGCTTTATAGAATTTACCAGGAAATCCTGGATTGGAACTATCTATTAGGCATTTGGAAACATAAAAAATGGCCTGGAGATTTTTACTTGAGATTTCTTTGATGAGTGGGTAAGATTACCAGAAGTGAAATTGATGAGAAAAACTAGAATTAGTTGCATTTCCAAAAATCACAGCAGGTTGATTTTTCACAGTAGGTGAACTTTAGTAGTCTCAGGGCATCATCTGGATGCCTCAGTTAATGTTCACTGGCCTGATGGCTGGTAAGGAATTTTCCCCCAGGTCTTTAGCTTTACTCCCTTACTCCCAAATTGCGGCCTGGAGCAGAGCCCCAACCCCACAGTCACACATCATCATTAAGGAAGTCCTTGTCAGAGTCTATGGAAACTTCATCTTTCCTTATTTATTTTGCCTAGGTGACCTCCCCCAAATCAATTGCTGCTGTTCCCTGACTCCTGCTGCTTTGCTATTTTATTTATTTATTAACTTAATGTTTTGTTTTTAATTATGGGTGCAGAATAATGGTATATATTTACAGGGTACATGCCGTGTTTCAAGACAGGCATACAGTGTCAATTAATCAATCAGGGTCACTGGCGTATCCTAGGTTTTGATTTTGTGTATCTGTGACACTCACCAATCTCTATCACAACCCAAAAGGGAGTTCCGGGAAAAAAACTGTGTGTGATATCACAGGAAAATCAAAACCTAGAACATGCTTTAAAAATCACAATTGTATTCATCATCACATATCAACAAACTATCAAAACTCTCGCTTCTATCATTAATGTTCCCCTTTTCTTCCTGATCCTGTCATTGCCCTTTACCAAGAAAAATGAATTCACTTTGGAGAACAACATTATGAGCTTATAAATGATAAAAAGACAGATCTGGTTTAAATTCTGGCTCTACTTGCTGTGGATGAGTGACTCCAACTATCTTATTGACGTACTTTGTGAATGTTAAAAGTGAAAAAGGTATGCAGCTAGGCCCAGTATGTGTGTATATCGGATGCATGACAACTGCTACTTTCCATTTCCTCTAATGAGTAATCCTCACTCTGTTTTCACTTCCCCCTAGTCTCTATTTCTGATTCCTGCCTTCATTTCCTCCAACAGTGATTGTGCTTTGATTTTAGTCCCGAGATGTCTATTGCTCCATTATGGTACATTCTCTGCATCTATTTCTAGGTGATTTTAGATTGGGGGAAAATCTGCTGTGGTATCAGCATATGCACATAGATTGCTATTTGTTTACCAAGGAAAGAGATATAATTACAGGGTAAAAAGAATTGGGGAGGGCTTAGTAATCAACACCCAATTTAAGAAAATAGAGTGGACTACTGATCATCATCTGCATTTCCTTAGAAAGAAGGGGGCTGTGGAAGGACCTGAACTAACAATATTGCATATTAATGTGGAAACTTTTGCTTATCAAATGTTTGACATCTTCTTTTAATTACTTACAATAACTTTATGAAGTAAGAAGGGATGGTATGTTTCTCATGTTAAGGCCAGTAAACAAAGTCTCTGAGAATTTAATAGACTTAGTGGTAATTTATAATTATCCTAAAAGATCAGATTTGTAGGCCGGACTCTTTTTAAACCATCTATTCCTGCAAATTGCTTATACTCTCTAAGATGCTGTCTTCTCATGAGTAAGAGGAGAATAGAATTTTTTAAAAGAACTGTTCATATTTAAAATCATGACATGTTATAACTTATCTAATGTAGGACATCACTGGAAGAAATGGGATAAGACTTCTATTCCCTAATTCAAGGCATTGCCAATGTATCACCAAATTTTCAGAGCACTTTTGTGGGCTCTGAAAATAAGGTAGGGTGATTTGGTCCAAAAGAAACAAGTATCTTAGCAGTTACTTGGGGAAGATGAAGAGGATCAGACAAGGGAGCTATTCAATCTTAAAATATTCTCATGGTCATTCCAAGAGTAGGAGCTGGTGATCAAGATATTGTGTCACATATAAAATTACAATGGGTAAAATGTAAGAGTATTTCATATCAGTAGCTAGACAGAGCTGTCATTGGTGAATTTATATTTTTAAATAACCCAGATAGATTTTCCAAAGAGGTAAGGTTGGCTAGGAGAAAGTTTGTAGATGTCATGAAAGTATTGTCTAAATTCTTACCTGGATAAGCTAAGCCTCAGTTTTCTGTACTCTTTCCACTTTCCAGTGTGGTCTAAGCAGGCATCGTATTGGTAGTTTCTCACTGGGCATCTGTTAAAACTAAATAAGTGACTTTTTTGTTGACACTTTTAGACTAGTGAGGTCAGACGAGTGACCAGGTTATGGAATAATATAGCACTAGGAAGCTGGTCAGCATGCCCACTTGTCTAGATGATCTTTGCTGTCTACTTTTGTTCTTTTGCAGCTGTTATATATCAGGAAAAAGATCTTTACCCTTCAGGCTCAATACATACAGGCAGGGTTGTTTGGATAAGATGAATGGATGCAGTTATGATGGAAATAAAATGGCAAAAATATTTTTTCCTTATGCTGAAAAGCTGTCGGAGTAACAGAAGATATATATGATTTTGTCATCTATTTGTTTCGGTTAACAAAAAAACAAAAACTGACAACTTTGGAGAAAGTATCAGTTCATTGGATTCCAACAAAAGCCATTGCGGTATACGAGGCAACAGTTTGTACATTTAACATACAACATAAATGAGATGTGGACTCAGTGATTTATCTGAAGCAAACAGGAAGAAATAGTTAAATACCATCAGCGCAACAAAATGGCTAAGATCTCAGTTCCCCTGGGATATTAACTATGAGGAATTAGATAGCAAGCTTCACGGCCATAGCTCTTCAGTCCAGAAATCACCCATAAATCGCAGCTGCACATCATGGTGAGTGACTCCTTATTAGTCACTGCACATCTGTTACTTAGTTCTCACAGGCACAGCAAAGTCTGTGGTTATACTGTCTCTTTGTCTTCCTGTGTTAAGTCCATGTGGTTTTTTAGAAGAAAAAGAGAGAACTGGTGAATAGATAAGAGTGCAGCAAAAAGTGTGATGATGATGGAAGGGAAATTTGAATCATATATAAATTAAATTTAAAGAAGAAATAGCTGCCTGGGGGAGCGTTGACAGAGTTTACACTCAGAGTCTCTCAGTATACAGCCAGAGTAACTCAGGAAAGGCCAACTTTTTGATATAAATGAGAAAAGTGGTTGTTACCAAAAAAGGTGTTCTAGGGAAAGTGATAATAGCCAAAAACATAACAAAGCAAAACGCAAAATCTAACAAACCAAAAAAGCAAACATCCCAAAACAGCAACAACAACAACAACAAAAAACACTTTGAAATATTTCATGACACTGTAAGTATAAGGGGTTAAATATTAGAAGCTGATCCAGACTTAGAAAAGAGTGTACTACTCCGCCAAATCACGGAAAAAATACTTGCTCTTTATTATGAGTTTTATAACAAGAAGGGAAGCAATGTTTGCAGTACTTTTTAACTCGGATGTTTTAAATTATAGTGTATAAAAATACTAGTCTTACTATTTTTATTTCCCTATACATTTATAATTAACAGTGCTTTAATGTTTTGACAAAAATATTAAAGGCCACGGAATAATCAGAAGAGTTCACATCGATTATTACAATGCCTTTTTATGATTTCAGGTTGCGTGATCATTTCTACAGACCCATACTACTGTGCCAAGTGAAGACGACTTGTAACTAAAACATTAACAATTATAAAAAGGAACCTGTGCCTTGGTTTCACTTTTTAGATGAAAGAGATGATTAAATCTAGGAAACTTTCTTGCTGGGGTTATGAAAAATGCAATTATATACTTGTGTATTCTTCAGACATTTTTGTCTCCTCATGGTTATGAAGTATATTCACAGACGCAGGAGTTTAAATGTAATTTTTTTACCTTAATATTTAGATATTTATGGAACTAAGAAATGGAATGATAAAGAACCTTTTATCTGCAAACGTGGCCAATTCTCTTTTAATGTTTCTGACAGAGTTCAACCTTCTACATAGTGGTAGCACATGTGTCCATGAGTGAAGTTAAGCATGTAAGGAGCTGCAAGCTCAGACAAACAAGGATGACTAGTTTGGGAACCTACACATCCAGAGTATTTCTTTCTCTTTATTCCAAGTCCATATTTTCAAACTTCATTCGGATGCCATAAAAACAACTGGAGTGATGAGTCACTTTGTTATATACGTTCTGGTGGTTTTAACTTCCCAGTATGGATGTGAGGTTACTTTCACTGCTCCTCCCTCCCTCTCTCGACTATCTCTTCCGATCCTACTCTTCTGAATTTGGTCCCAAGGTTCAACAGAGTGTCCTTACCTTTTTTGTAAAACCATGTCAAAACATGTTCTCACTAATAAATGGGGGATAAAAAAATGCATACAAAGAGATATAAAGTCTACTGGAAACCAAGAAGTGGGGCGATTGGGAGAGAGATAAGGGACAAATACCTCCCAGGTGTAATGAACACTGTCCTGGTGCAGGGCACCTGGAAAGCTCTGAGTTCAGCATCATACAATGTACCCATGCAAAACGAAAACATTTGTACCTTTGTCATCTATAAAAACAACAAAAAGAAAAAAATGATAACAACAAGTGAAGAGCAGTAGTTAAAATCTCCATGGTTTTTTGAAAATATAACTTTCATAATAAATGTAATACATGTCCTGGGCCTTCCAAAAGAAATTTAGAGGTAGTTTGATTTAAGACAGAGCTCTTACATTTTGGGTAGGAGTAGAGCCAGGCAAGCTCAATTTTTGTAACTGTTTTTATAACCTGTATTAAGTTGAGGAAGAGTAATTAAGTGACAATTCCCAAATTTACATGACTTAACTATAATTTATTTTTCATTGAATTTAGAGTCTAATGGGTCCATGGGGCTTGAGAGGCATTGGAGTGAAGTTCTGCATCTTGTAGTCATTGAAGGTCCCACAGTGTATCAATCTGGAGACTCCATTTTCTCTGTACCCAGGCAATGCACCAAGGAAAAGAGAAGGCCCATCTGTTCTTCATTCCTTTGGCTTATAGGTGACCCACTTCACTTCCAGTCATGTTCTGCTGGTAAGAATGCATAACATTGACTCACCTATATGCACAAGAGTCTGAGATACAGTTAGGGCCTTAGGGTCAGCCCCGTAATTGGATGGCCCAGTACAAAATAAAAGTGCTTCTTGTTTTAAAAGGACAAGAATGAGATGATAATGCCTTTGTCTTAAGGTGTTTATGAAACATTTTAAACCAAAAATATAAAAAGTACTAAAATATAAAATATTTTCTTTAACTCTTTCTTGACATAGCATGTTTTTTTGTTTCTGTTTTTGTTTAATTTGCTATGTAATGTTATCTTCTCTGGGACATGGAGATTCTGGCAGGACTTATGTAGGGCCTCAGATGCGCCCAGGGTAGTGGCCTAGGAATCAGTGTGCATACACGATTCACCAACTGTGGGGTCCCCCCTGCCGTCAGCTGCTAAACTGATGTGTTTTTCTGGCCATGGGTTGAGAAGTCAATCTCGCCTTCCCTCAAGTTGTCATTCTGATTTATGGAAGATAGATGACCTTCAAGGGATTGCAAACAGGGACTTGCTCAGCATCTTGATCTGAGGTAAGTTAGAGCCTCATTCCACTTGCCTAGCAGCTGTAGGGATGCCAGCTTGGGGTAATGATTGTGTCACCATGCCCTGCCCAGAGGTGCTGAGGGGTGTGCAACCCTGAATTTCCTCATAATGTGGCCAGACATTAGTAGAGGTGGAGGACATGGCAGAGTAGAGGTTTCTCCCCAAAAGAAAGAACTAGACTCTGCTTTAGGAGGAAAGCTGTAGCAGTCCTAGGGAGGGGAGGAAAGAGCAAGGCTGGGCAAGCCCTGACTCTAGTGGGTTGGAAGCCAATGACTGAGAATCTGCGCTGGGGACGCAGGGAGATCTTGAGAGATGGTCCTGCCCATAAGCCAAGATTTCAAGTCAATGTTCAATTGTCCCAACAGATTTTACTTACAAAGCAGAAAATCAAACATAAAGTCATTTAGAGTTTTAACACAACAACTATAGAGCATTAACCTTCTGAGTGTGAGTCCCTGTTCACCTGCACTGGTCACACTTTGCTAAAGCTGGCCCTGCATAAGCCATCCCAGACTCCTTCCAGATACCCTCAGTGGAGAGGAGGCCTGAGGGTATCCTTGCCTAGTTCCCATCTCCTTTCCCATTCTTCACACTGAAGTGCTAAAGTGTCACTGTACAGGAGATAGGTCCACCGGGGATTAACACAAATGCCCTTCCCAAATCATTAGTCATAAGCTTTCTACCCCACGTCTTTGATAATGTCATAGCTTCTTTCTGAAATTGTTTCTTTTATTTTAAAGTTTCATTTGTTTTTTAAAATACTGTAAGAAATTATTTCTAGGTTATATTTTCCTAAAGCCTTTTCATTATCACCCCAGACAGAAAGGTGTCTTCTTCCTTTCTTTAGTTGGGGATTTACTACAAGGTGAGAGTGAGGTCACAGGATATAATCACCTACAGCCATTTTTAAAACCATCTTGCTTATGCTCATTCTCCGCATCTGTAGACTGAAAAATTTCTCTGTAATTTTTTAATACATCATAGTCACTACCTCCATTGAGATCTTTGCTTTAATGCCTAGACTTTATGCAAATATCCTTTTGTTTAAAAATAAGTTATCACTTATGTTGTCTATTACATTTCTATACATGCCAATCTCCCCTGGATCAGACACACTTTTGCTCTGAGAAAGATTATATTGATCTTTATTTTCCCATGACATATATATCCTTGTCAAGCACATAGTGGAAACTCAATAATATTTGTGATACTAAATATGAATCAATGAATATATATTAATAGAATTTTTTTAAGTGAAACCTCAGAATAGAGTTCATATGTAAGGACTTAACCACAGGCTGTCATTTCAAATGCCTGGTATTGTTTAGAATGACTATGGATCCTTAAATTCTATTTTAAATTAAATAAGCCCTTTCCATTTGAGAAAGAAGGCCAGCATGAACATCAATGTTTGGAGAGCTTGGAGCTCTTTACAACCTGCCTCCTTAAAGAAGTACAAAACTTACATTCTGTAGGTCCTTCTGGGTGCCATTGTTGTCATGTCACTGTTGTTTTTCTGTCTTAGACCATTTTTTGATTACAGATAGACTTGAAAAATTTATGTGCCCAATAAATGTTGGCACATTTTCTTAACCCAGAGCATCTAGCCAACTGACGACTGCTATGTTCCTGGGAGATGGCAAAATCCCTGTTGTTAGCACCAGTTCCTATAATGCTCATAAAAGCCAAGGTGCTTTCTTCACTTCCCATTGTTTTGTGTCTACATAGCACTTATCAAGGATACCTTTGCAGTGATACTACTCTGCCTTTTAATTCATCAACTAACTAAATATTTACATGAACCCGAAAATCTTAATGATATGAAATGGTTCTTAAAAAGAATTTCTTAAAATTCTTAAAAAGACTTTCTCAAATGACAACTTACAATATTATACTACATTGTCACAAAACTAAAACTTTTTATAAGAAAAACAAGGTGATTCAGCCAAATTAGTCATTTATGATGTTCTTACATATTATAAAATGTCATTTTCCTTAGGAGGAATAATTGTTTTTTTTTCTTTTGCTGCTGATGCATGGCCCTTTAAAACTCACCAACACAGTGAAGCATTATTTAATTAACTATATCTGACCTTGACAACTCCTTTGCATCTCTTCATTTGTTCTAGTTTAAGATTCTTCTGGACTTAAAATGTTTTGTATTCATTTGTAATATAATACAATGTAATGAAGTACTGTATAATTTGTCATATAATGTATGTAGTATGGATATCACTTATCATATACCTGGCACTGGTAAGTGCTTTATATAAATTATAACCTCGCATTATCATAACAAATTTGTAGTAGTAGTATTGCTATTTTATATATGAGGACACTGAAACTTAGAAAATTATTTACAGCATAAACATGAAGGCAGCTTGATGAACATGCGTGTTCTAGAAAAACACACAGTAAATATAAAACTGTAAGTTCTTAAAATAAGGCCTGGGGATCTGCATTTTTCTAACATGCTGGCTGGTTCCTAGTTAGCTTAAAAATTGAGAACCACTAGGATACATTTAAAGGTGTGTTTGGTTTTCTCAACTAGATTTAAAGTTTCTGATGACCTTTTGGATGAGACAAAATTTTAAAAATCTCCATTTTTCTAAGCTTCAGTAAAGGAGAATTGTTAGGTATACTTCATGGCACTCTGGGAGAACCAATGAGATGATGTGTCTCTCAAAAACATTTGGCAATTGGATTTCATTAACTCTCTACTAAAAGGAAAAACAGTAACTGATATAGAAAAGAAATTGCCTAGCATTAAGTTCATGAATCAAATCTGAGGCATATAACCTTTAAATCATTTCTGACATGTTTTGGAATTTCCTTTTAAAGACCAAATCGGTCTTTAAGAATTAAATAGTTAACACTAAGGAGAAAGGACATCATCCATGATCAGAAATCAATCCTACAATCTATTTTCAATACAACTTAGTAGAGAGGACAACACCTTATGGGGCTGGTGGAGGGAAGAATTAGAATTCTATCATTGACTCTTCTTCCCTTGCCAAACACCATGGCCAGAACACAGAAAAATTGTTCTCTGAGATGTTCTGTTCTTATTAGCAGAGTGATTCTCACATTGGATGCTCATTGGAGCCACTTGGAAAGATTTAGAATATAATGAGCTGAACCTTAACCCTAATTCTGATTTAATTATCATAGAATTCAAGGGATATAAGGATTTTTATAAGTGGTGTTTATGATTTGCCTTTAAGCTTAGAAACCACTGCTAAGGGATTGTCCTTTCTTTGTTGTAGTTTGACTTTAGCCAAGAGGCAAAGCCCAATCTATTCACTCATAAGATGGCCCAATATTGAGCAGACCTTGACAGGAAGTGAAAGGTGGATCTCATCATCATTGCCCTTGTCATTAGTCTCTGGGCTCACAAACTTTTCTGGGGTCTGGTCTTGGGGTTCTCTATTTCCTCCAGTACCTTGTTCTTTGATTTTCTTTCCAAGGAGCAAATCTGTGTATACTGTTTTTCTGGTGAAATTTTTTGAGTAACATGAATCAATGAGTGAATGAGACTCTTAAGCAAGTATCTGACAGTGGACTGAAAGTCCTGAAGTTACACACACATAGCCTACCTAACTTCATTTCCCACCATGGATGGACCTCTCCCTGACCAGTATAACAACTACCAAGGACTACTTTTGTCAGTGATCACCAAAGAGATAACACCTTGTCCTGCTGCAATCTGTTAATGATGCTTTGAAAAAAGGCTGAATAATAATAACAATCAACCCCCCAGTTCATCAGGGCTATGAGATAAAAGTGGTTCTCAACACTGGCTGTACATTGGTACACCTGAGAAGATTGGAAAACCACTTAAGTCAAGGCATCACTTCCACAAGTTCCGATTTAATTAATTGTCCACAGATCCCAATATGGGGCTTTTTATAAGCTCTCTAATTTATTCCAATCTGAACCAAGTTGAAGAACCATTGCTCTAATGAGACACTAGTTTAACCTAAAGAGTTTTAGTTTTAAAAATGATAATTATGGTAGGAGGAAGCCAGGAGAAATGTGAGTATTTAGCATGAGGAAAGAGTTTTGCTAGGCAACAGTTTAACCCTGGGAAAGAAATATTAGGATACCTTAGAAGAGAAAACAAAAGCCAGAGAGAAAAGATACATGTCAGACATGATAGGGAACAGTTTGTACCTAAATTGTGTGGTGTTCAGGGCACTGGGAAAAGTCCCCAATAGATGCCCTTTCAACTGAATATCTAAACTCAAAAAACCAGAAATTATTGTTTTGTGGCTAAGGTGATGATTAAATAAGTGTGATTTGGGGAGGATGTTGATTTCAGTTGTTATTATTCATTTGTATATCTTTGTGAATGATGTTTTCAAGGCCAAAGGATTCTGTGGGAAAAGATGGACAAGAGAACTTTCTGGCTTGTTATGAGTTAAATCATTTCTTTATTTTTAAAAAGAGAAGATAAATTAGACAAATGAATCCAAAACTAACAAACACACATATACAGACATATAAAGAATGTAGAATTTTGTTGCTTAAGGTGTTACATTGTATATTTTCACTTAATTGTCCAAATAAATATACTATATATACATTTATATAGTTGTTTTTGTGTGTATGTGACAGTCTCAAGCTGTCACCCTGGGTAGAGTGCTGTAGCGTCACAGCTCACAGCAACTTCAAACTCTTGGGCTGAAATGATTCTCTTGCCTCAGCCTCCCAAGTAGCTGAGACTGCAGGTGCCCCCCTCAATGCCTGGCTATTTTTTTGTTGCAGTTGTCACTGCAGTTTTAGCAGGCCCCAGGCCAGGTTCAAACCTTCCATCTCAGGGTTTGTGGCTGGCACCCTATCCACTGAGCTATGGATGCTGTCCAATATACAATATATTTTAAAGTTCAATTAAACAGTTTCCAAAGTAACAACCACTTTCTAGTTCTTTATTTCTTCATAACATTTATCAGTATTGGATATTACTCACTTACTTCCTCTCTTTCTAGTCCCTTGATTTATGAAAAGCATAGATAAGCAAAGAAGAGTAAATTTTCACTTGGTTAAACAGGTTAATAGTTTCCTTTCCAACAAGAAAGCTATGATTTTTGTGTGAAGAACATTGAGGTGTATTCACACTCTTGGTTTCATGCCCGAGATAAGTCACCTGCTAAATCTTAACTGGAAAACAGAGTTTGGTTTCTTTCCATTTGGTGCCCATCCTAATAATTATTGGTTGAAAATCGAGTTTCTCTTTGAAGATTTCTCCCCCCAAAACTTGTTCATCTAACTCTTTACCTTTGCTTTGAATACTTCTTCAATATGTTTAGGTGCCCCAAGCTTAGCCAGTTCCCACAAAACTGTGCCCAAACTTGTTGCAGTATAAGTCCCAGAGAGCTGGCAGTTAAGATAAGAAGGGTTTTATTTCTTAAAAGGCATTTCAAAATTATGAAATGCTAAAAATAAAAAAAATGCACTAGATTAGAAACCCCTAAAGCTTTGTTTTCATAGTGGAACCTGAAGCATTATTCTGAATATGTTAGATGAAATACTTGGGTAGCTAGAAGCTTTTCTATGTACCCCTGAGGTACACCAGGTAGGTGGCCATGCCTTTGTTCTCTCATAAAAGCAGCTTAGTTTTGCTCTCTAGGATTACTGTTGAACATTTTTTGGTGAGTTTCTAAAATTCATCTCTCTTTCTAACTTGGTTATTCATTATTTTAGAATATGTCTAGCCATGTAAAAGGGAAAACATAGACTAAGGCCTTTACATCCTCTCCTTGAAGATGGAAGGGTTTTCAGTTAAGATGGAAAGTTTAAGGAGTAAATCAAGGAAAAATGTCACCAAAGGGAGCCTTGTAGATAGATCGTGGACCAGTTCCAAAGCTGTTTGCCTGCAGAAAGGGTCATGCACAGAGAACAATGGGTCACCATCTGTGTCCAGGTATATATACAATAGCATTATAATCCTATCCAACTGACCAACCAACTTGGTGAAAAGAAATTGATTCTCAATGAAATAGTCAGAAGGCAATTATTTTAATGACAACAACAACATATGGTTTTTCTTTTTTGAATGGCATTATTTTAAGTGTTTTTCATCTACTAATTTACTTTATCTTGATTTGATTTTATGAAATAAATAGTAGTATTCTTCTTTATTTTACTAATACATACAAAGAAAAATATGTAAGCACAGAGGTTAAATTACTTTTCTAAAATCACAGAGCTAAAAAGTGGGAACATTTCTAACATAGGTAGTTAAATATGTGCTTTTATAATAAATCAGCATGATTGCCCTCAATTTTAGTAAGTTGTGTGCTTGAACATATAAATTTGATCTACGGTGTGTCAAGCATATTATATAACTAAGCACAATTAAATCCAAAGCACATGAATGTCTACAGATTAGATTAATAAAGCCGGATGCTGAAAAATATTTTTTGTACTAGGGTGATTATATACATTGAACATTTCTGATCAATTGAATAAAAATGTCCTATTTCAAGTCTTTACATTGGTTCACCCACTGTCAAGTGTTCAGCTTTCTACTAATTAAATTATCAGAATAATATGATCAAAAAGATCATTTGGAGAAAGTGACAAACAGTGTTTATCTGTGCCTGATAAGTAGGTAGCTACCCCCAAATTTGTCTATGTAAGAATTAGTCAAATGGGAAGAAGACAGGATTTCAGTGTGAGAATTGAAATCTAGAACCTAACTCCATGAAAAAAACCTTAGAGTGGATTCCAGATTTTAGGTTAGTCCTCAGATGCAGCCATTTTCAGCTACAGGATACTTGCCAAACCAAGTGAGCAACAGCGATCAACAAAGAAAATAAAATCCATTTGGGATGAACAAATTTGTTATACTAATATGCCATTATCTAAATTTACTAGGAACGTAGGCCTTCATTTATTCAATTCTGGCATTTGGAATAGTGACACCTTACTTAAACAGAAGTCAATCATAAGCAGACCCAGCTGTCTGGAACAAAGAACATCTTGGAGAAAAACAAGGAACAGGCTCATCCAAGCAGCCAAAATGATGTCTTGGTACTAACGTGCCATTGAAGAATGAGTAAGGGCTTGGCTCAGATTCAACCGAATTTCATCAACATAAATAAAATGAGTTTTCTGCTTGTCTGTTACTATAGAGCATGAAATCAGCACAATGAAATTTTACCAACATTAGAGATTGTTAAAGATGGTACATTAAAAGAATTGTTTTATGAGAGGCAGAATAGTCCATACCCAAATCCCCAGAAGCTGTGAAGGCATTATCTCCCAGGGCAAAGTAGAACCAATGTATAAGACAGAATGGAGTTAATTAATCATCAATTATCTAACTGGACCCAAAGTAATTGAGTTATTAAAAGATCTTTAAAAGGGAATCAGAAGAGGCTTGTCAGGTGAGCAGAGAGTAAGATTTGCTGACTTTGAAGAAGCAAGAGGATCATGAACCATGGAATTTTGACAGTCTTTGGAAGATGGAAAGGTAAGGAAAGAGACTCTCCAGAAAGAAATCCAGTCCTGTCTACATTGATTTGAATTCAGTGAGACCCATTTCAGGCTCCTGACCTACAGAATATTAAGTAATATGTTTCTTGTACTTTAGTACAATGATAAGAAACAAATACAGGTTATTTGGTTCATGAAAAATTCAATTTGGGGGGAAGCCCCACCAGAAGAGGTAAGCAGCCATCATGTGAAATTTGATTGTTGGGTTATTATCTTGTTAATCCTGGGGGCCCTTTTCTCGTCCTCTCCCTGCTCCACTCAGTGGTCTGAGGTGGGTAACCCTGCAGGCTCAGCCTCCTATGTCGGCTGGTTTCTGCGTGGGTTCAGCCAATGAGGCAGTAGTTTGCTAGTTTGCTTATGAGAAAAGATGGAAAGGTAAGGGGAGAGACTCTACTAGAAGCTCCAGAAAAAAATACAGGAGGAAGGGAGAAGACAGAGAATCTATTCTCAATTCTCTCTGTCTCCGCTGGAGTCTCTGGAGGTGACTAGAGTTGTCTTTGTGTTTCAGCCACAAATGTACAGTGTTGTGTGGCATATTGATCAACTTTTCTGTGATACCCTCTCAAACTGACACTCCGGATGTGTGTTCAGCTCCTTGTAAGATGACTCAGGTGTGTAACTCCAGAAACACTTTCTTTCCCCATCATCTTTTAGGCCTTTCAGCTGTTGCAAATCATTGAGATGCCTCATTCTCACCTGATAGTCTCCTTGGCTTTCCTATCACCTGTGGAACCAGCAATTTTGATTTAATTCTCTCTGTTTGGAATACCTAGGGAGTTTTTATTTCCTTACTGGAAACTGAAATGAATAATGAGCTCCCCCGCAGTATGAGGTTGTTTAGGTAACTTTAGAAATGATTGCAAGGGTATAGTCCTTGGTGAGGAAGACTATGTTTTGAATGACTCCCAGGAATAAAAACTGTGAACAGGAAAAAAAATCAGGGAACAGTATCCTGGATAACATGATAAAGATGGCATAGACAGGGCTGCTCATTACGGTGATGATACCCATATCAACCATGATGAAAGAATTAAAGAAGCAGGAAAATACCATTCAATGGTGGTTTTGATCCAAGCCTTTACCAGAACAGGTTATACCTGGGTAGGCAGGTTGCTGTTTAGTTGCTATGAGCTTTTGCTAGGCCAAATCACTGTTGTGTCTTGATTGCTCCATCTGTGATATGAGACTGATGGTAATATGTACTTAAGGAGACTTATTTGGAGGTGAATATTAAGTGAGACATATAGAAGAAGTTAATAAATTGGTACATATCAAGCACTCAATAAATGTTAGCAATAATGGTGATCTTTTGCATTGATAAAGTGTTGATAAAGAATCTTCCCTTTCTTGAGATGATTACCTTTTAAAAGACTAAATCCTCTAACATTTATTTAGGATTCACCTTTTTACAGTTCTTTTTACTTATGTTAACAGTACACTGCTCGGCTACCAGAAGGAACTCCAAATATTGCATATTCCAAGCTCTCGGGTTGCCCTATAATCCATCTGCCTGATGAATTTCATTTTGTAAATCCAGACCGTAGGCTGCTCACACCACCTGTTACCATATACTCTCAATACTAAGCTGTATCTACCTGTTTGATCTTCTTCCAACTATTTGATCCTGGGCTGCTCCTATGCCAGGGAAATACTTCTTGCCTCACTTAACCCTTCTGTGCCCAGCTATAGAAGAGGCCCCAGCAGGAGCCACTTCGTGTATTATTTGAGAGCATACTTATGTGCTTGAAGTCAATGATAATATTCTACAGTTAGCATAAAAAGAAAGACACTTCTCCCAGATATTTGAGACTGCAGAACACATTGTTGTTCCCCTTTTTCTCTGAAACAATGACTAAAGCCATTTTCCGAAAATGAGTATTGTTAATCATTGCATCATTAACCTTTACAATGTCAATGTGTTCTCCATATCAAATTCAGTTAAATGACTGCCAAAGGTAACAGTTAAGGGAACATTTCACATAGATGAACATATTAATGGTTTATTTAGTTCTAAATGCACTGTGAAGGATTTAGGTGAGAGCTAATTTATGTTAAGAAAGCAAAGTAGCACAAAGAATAATTTCATAGCAACAGCAAGAAAGTAAAAATTTGACAAACAGAATGTAGCCTGCCTTCTAATCTTTCACATTTCTTTGTTCTTTAGCTTTCATTGTATCTTATATTTTGCTTTCTTCCTTTCAGTAAAGAACATGCATTAACTAAAATTGCATATGAAATAGAGAAAGAAAAGATTACCCTGGGTGTGGGTGATGTGTGTGTGTGTGTGTGTGTGCACGCCCTGAAGCTCATTTGTCTGAGTAGCATCTCTTTCTTCTGGCTAGAAGTAATCTGTCTATTCATACCTTCTCCTGCTAGGCAGGCACCACCTGTTTCCTGATTAGGATAACATTTTACCTTTTTTCTCTTGTTCTGATGTTCCACTGGTATAGATCCTATTGCAGTTCATGAGTTTTAAGTTTAATGAAATTTGAAGTTGTTTCTTGGGTTAGCTCCTTACAGTTAAATATTATTAGAATAATTGTGAAGTAACTTCTGTAATTTCAATTTTACCAGAAGTTTCCAGGTTGAGAATCAGTTAGCAATATATTTATTAATTATCTATTTGGGCTAGCTTTCTGTCAGTAGATGAACAGCTAATTAGGACAAGTTAGTCTAATATATGTTCAACCTGCTGTGAACATGGAAAAACATTCTATATCAGCAAACCAGCCATATTCACAGATGGCAACTAGTGCCCACCTGGTAATGCTGAGTTCAGACATACCATGCAGTGTAATTTGTCTAACATCAAGAGCAGTTTCAACATGTCTCCACGTGAGAGACACTTAATTAGATATAAGAAGATTATGGATGCCTATGGCTTTCTTTCAAAAAAGAAACGTAGAGGGCAGCACCTCTGTAGCTCAAAGGAGTAGGGCGGTAGCCCCATATCCGGAGGGTTCAAACCCAGCCCCAGCCAAAAACGGCAAAAAAAAAAAAAAAAAAAAAAGTGGAGCAAAGGAACAGAAATCATCTTTTACAAGGGGTAATTTGAATCAGACTGAATTTTGTAATGTTAAGTCCTGTGCACACTTCTGTGTTTTAACTAGGAGCAATGACAAATTATGTCATGTCTCCAAACAGGTTTTGACACTTGGTGTTTTTAATACCCTCACTGAGAATCTTTCCTTCAATACCCAACAAACACCCAGACCTTGAAGATTTGAATCTTTGAGGATTCTGAGATTGACTTCTGAGATTGACTATTTCAGGATTCAGTCATCAAAGCCTTTCACTTTGTGAATACCATCAATCAACTCCAATTTCTACTGCCACATTCTCATCATTGATGTTAGGCTGCTTCTACGCAATGCCAGATCAACCAGTCAGCTTTGTCAAGTGAATAAAAATGTCTGTCAAACCAAGTGTTCCAAACCAGCTAGACAAGACACCTTGCTGATTAAATTAATATTTCACTCTTCAGAACACTCCACTGCTGTCCTAAAGACAAAGGCTTTGATTATGTCTTGGTTTGAAGACCTCTTCATAAACAACTGCACTTCTAGCCACACAGATGGGTGGACAATCTGCTTTCAGTTTATATCACTTCATGTTTTGTGTCTTATTGACTACCTGGGGGGATACCAGAGTTCCTATTATTTTTTTCTTTAAAATATGATCTCAAAATTAATCCTTCTTGCAAAAACCAGTTAAATTATACTGGTCAAGATGTATACAAACTGAAAATCCTTCATATGGTACTTATACGATGTATTTCATTAAGTGCCTTATTTTAAAATTCTATCACATATCAGACCAGGGAATGTATTTTAGAGGACTGAGGACCCTATCTGGCGGCCCTGATATAACTATGAAGATGGCGGCAGATCTTGCCTATCATGAACATTTTCATTCTAATAGGTTCATGTGATCTTATTTGTCATTCAGAGCATTTCTTCCTTTGAAGCTCTCTAGTACTCTAAACTTAGGAATGTAAGTAAGCCTGTGGAGAAGGGAAACAAAGGCTTGAAAAAATTGTGATTGTCAATGTCTGACAAGCTAGCTAATAACTGAGCTGGGGCTGGAATGCAAACATTGTGGCCTCTTGCACAGATTTATTTTAATGATTTGAAACTTTCTACGTCACTTTGGAAATGAAATGGAACATAAAATATAGTTACATGAGCAAGTTTAAGTGATCACACATACATCTTGGTTTGCCGGGGACAGTTCAATTAATGTCATTGTCTAGTGTAGTTATTAATATCTCTCACTTGCAAATGTGTCAGTGTTTGTCTATTAAAGTATACAGTGCCGTAACTTCAAGATTTTTAGATTTTTCTTTGAAAAAGAGATTTAGTGCTTTAGAAAATTCCTACCATGATATTGTTACCAAATTTTTCCATAGTATAAAACCTAGTTTTATCTTTCACTTATTCCTGTAGTATTTGATGTTGTATTTCTTTGCAAATTTTGAATATTACATTTCTCATCTTGGACTTGGAATATGAAGTTGTTCCAAAATATCTAGGCCTGAACGTGACCCTACCTTTGTACAGATGTTTAAGTTCTATAAGTCAATGCCTGTCATTTTTGGCCTTGAACTCTTCTCTATCTCCTAGTTTGGTTTACTTTTTCATAGCTCTATACTGATACCATGTTTCCCTGAAAATAAGACACTGTCTTATATTTATTTTTTCTCAAGAAGACACACTAGGGCTTATTTTTAGGGGATGTCTTTTTTTTTTTTTTTTTGGCCGGGACTGGGTTTGAACCCACCTGGGGCCAGTGCCCTACTCCTTTGAGCCACAGGCGCCACCTGGGATGTCTTATTTTTATTAAGTATAATACAACAATCTACATTTATCAAAATACAGTTAAGTCATCTTCTTCTGGAACCTGGCAGGGGGAGCTGATCTTGTTGGTGGGGCTGGTGCTAGTGATGCATGAACTCCTTTCCCCTAGCCATTTGCACATGTGCAATAGGATGTCCATGAGCGTGGTTACCACACGCGCACCCACACAAATGCAAATGGCTCAGAGAAAGGAGCTCTGGTAGATAAAAGGTCTATTTTCCAGTCTTCCTTACTATGCCAAAATGCATGGTGTGGTTATGCAGTGTAATAAGACCATCACTAGGTCTTATTATCAGGGTAGGGCTTATATTTAACAAATGCATAGAAATCCTGCTAGGGCTTATTTTTTGGGTAGGTCTTATTTTCAGGGAAACACAGTAGCTGGATATATCCTTTCTGTATTATAATGCAAATTAGTATGCCATTCTATTTTCCTGACTCTTACATTCCTGTTAGGAAAATTTATAAATCTTCTGAAATGCTCTATCACTTTCTATAAATATTTGCTCTCACATTTTAGCTTGATGAGAGCAAAAGTAGTCCATGAGCTTAAGGCTTCCAATAAGTTTCTACATGCAGCAGCTAAGGGAATTTCATGCATAAATACAATAGAGTCTCTAAATTGACAACCTAAGGGACAGTAACAAACTGGTCAACATATGGAGGAAGTAAACACAGGAACGTCCACTAGTACCTGGGGTGCATGTCCGTTCTATGAAACTTAGGTCAATTTAAGAAGGTGGGCCATGTAGGGAGGTGGTCAACTCCGGAGATTCTACTCTATTTGTGATAAAAATGCTGTCAGAGATTTCCAAGTGGACTCCACCAGTCCATTTGTAAGTTGAAAGGGAAATAATAAACCAGACCCTCCCCCAAATTGTGAACTCATCACTATACACACTATACCTTAATACCATCTTTGAGGATTGCTTCTCAATCATCTTTAAGAAAAACTAGAAATTAGCTAAGTAAATAAATGTATGATATCTGAAGCCCCACTATTTTAGTCCAAACTGCATCTCCAATATTAATTATATTGTCTGCAATGACACTATGTCTTGGTTTTCTCATCTGTAAAGGAGATTTTTAGAATAATCCATGTCATGAGGTTATTATGAAGATTGAGTTACAATTTTTGATGGATGTACTACCTATTAATACTTCAATCTAAAAGATTCATTTGGATGGAAAAGATTTATTCATAGTACATTCAAGTTTCACATTTGGTGACATTTAGTACATGACCGGAGGCTAATGTAGCTATGTTCTTCTCTTGAAATTACTATTCTGTTTTTGGCAGTCATGTGTTCTTTCTGCCTTTAGGAATTGATATAGCTAAAAAGAGCAGGCTCTGAGTTTATACTGTTGGAAGAATGGCCACTATTTGATGTCTCTCTCTAATGGAGAAACTAGAAATACTGAGGAGGCTGGCATGGGTCTACAGGTAAAACAGGTGGAGAGATTGTCTATTACTTGAAACCAATGAACCCCCATCGTGAGGTTCTGGGAACCAAGAGGAGAATGAGAAGGCTCAGTAAGCTGTAAGACATAGCCAAGGAGTAGGTGTCTAGAGATTTGTTGATAAACTAAGCAGTCCCAAAGATAAAAACATAGCTGGGGAATCTGTGAGAGGAAACTATGAAAATATGAGTCTGATACTACTGACCTCACAATGTTTGGTATGTTTTCAGGTTGTGGGTGAATCTATCTATATCTGAAGAGGTCAAGGGTACAGAAGTGCTTACTTCTCGGATGGGCAATCTCATTTAGGAAACTGGTATCACTGTCTACTAACAAGGTACCAGAATGGCCTTTCTGAGAGACTGATAACCCCATAATCACCTTATAATAATACCAATGGGTAGGGGATGAAGGATCCACTTAATGATTCCTCTGTATTTGCCCCTTGTCAGTTTTTCTATGGACATACAGACCAGCAAAAAAAAAAAAAAAAAAAAAAAAAGACAAAAACAAAAACATAAATATGGTGTATTTATATAAAGAATTGTGTCACATAACTCAACACATGCAAATATACGAAGGCCAAGGTAAGGGAAATTAGATCATGTTGGATGGTGGTTTAATGAAACATTTACAAGTACAATTGATAAAATGCAATATTTAGCACTGCACATCTATGACAACAGCACAGATGGCTAACAGAAGCCTTTCTTGTGGAAATGAATATTGAATCACACTCCAGTGGCTGAGGAGGACAGAGATCAGCAGAAAGGAGGCTCTTCTGGAGAAGGGGAAGGCCATCCTATTCAAGACAAAAAGAGCTAGAAAAAGAACTGTTTGTATGAAGTAAGATTGGAGAAGACATAAAAGCCCTTGACTCAAGTCTGAGCAGAAGAAAGATTTGCACACATCTGCAGTAGCTCCTCCTAAGTAATGTCTAGGACAAGTAACACCGACCTACTCAAATCAGCTCCAGTGGAACAATATTGCAAAGACAAGGGGAATTCTGTGCTATGCAATGATGGTAAAGCTCTGTGCCCTAGAAAATAAGGACTCATTGGGCAGCTAATTACACTGTGCCTTGAAGCACAAAGACTTTCTGAATATTTGCTCACTTCCTTCAGCATGCTTTGCTTCCTTACCTATCTGCAGGACTCTCCACTTGTACACCACTTTAAATCTCTGTCATCCCCATTCCAAACTTACCTCTAATGATCTTGGACTTTAGCTTCTAGATCTAGCAACTTAATTATTCAGATTGTTCAGGGTTCCACATCCAAATTCCCTGGAAAGAGACTTAGATTGATGTATTGTGTTCATTTTTTTCTTTCCTCTAACTATAAATTGTTTTGTTCCCCAGATCAAGGGAATCACTTGATCAACTATAACCCAAGTGTTGACTCATACAGCACTAATATTTATATGATGTGCTGAAATAAGAAATTCCACAAAAAGGGAATGTGAACTGCACAAGTACAACAACTTAAGTCTTTTGTAATGGTTACCTAAGTCAATGACCTCTTTTCCTCCTTCATTCTCTCAATAAAGTTAATATCATTAACACCGTTTTCTTTCTAAGGTCTATTGAAATATAACATAAATGTTAATTTGAAGTATTCCCCCAGTTCTTTTCCAAGCATTTTTTTTTTTTATTTCAACCAATTCTACTCCTAGTGAGAACAACATAATTCTCGGTTTCATCTGCTACCTCTTTATGGGTAATTCTAACATTTCTACTCCCACTCCTGTCTCCTAAAATTGAAGTTAACTTCCCATTTGTCCTTGTCAAATCCCATTGAACATATTCTTCCAAATATTTCTCGGATGATTCAGCTTTACTAAGTAAAATATCTCCACATATTATTTCCAACTTATTAGTTTTTATTTCTTATTGAATGATTTAAAGAGAGTAGGGTGGGCAGTAGAGTGTCACCATTAAACAGGTAGATTCTAGAGCTAACCTTTTTCTGTTTATAATCTCAACTCTTCCATTTTCTGAATTCTCTTGGGAAGAACATAACTTTTCGGTGGCTAAATTTTCTCCTCAGTCAAATATGACTAAGTGTAGGAACTACTTGCAGGCTTATATTGTGAGATATGATCAGCTAAGGTTCTTATTTCTATTATTTAGGAAAGTTGTGGTGTATGATATTTTTTCCCAGTCCTTCTATATTTTGTATTAGTATATAAATGTTTCTTAAAGAAAAGTACACTCAGCTGAACATAGCAAGCCATACAAAAAATTGAAGACTAAATCTAAACTACAATGTTTCCTCCTGAATTAATTTGGCCATAGGCTTTGTCTTAGAAGTTTTTAATTGTCCCCAATTTCTATAGATTTTACTTTGTCTTCATCGGTTACCAGATTCAACCCCTCTGTTCACCTGCTTTTATCAAGCTAGCTTTAGTCTTATTTTTAAAGATAAAATCCTATATTTACTGTTGGTTGGTTCGGGAGTTGGGGAGGGGGTTAGGAATTTAAAATATCTTTTCTTTCATCATATTTGAGGACTGCTAAAAAAATTGTTAGTGTTAGTTACAAAAGTTAAGTGATCCACTCCAACTGTATTTTTCCCTCCATGGACTCTGTTATATTTGTGCACAAGTTTCCACATGACTTTCAGGAATTCAAACACCTGTACAGATGAAGTTTTAGAATAGGATTTGCTCCACTGAATGTATTTTAGGAAATTTCTACTTTGTCAGTAGCTAGGGTTTAGGCCCTAAAATATAATGTCTTAAACATTGTGATATATCATACTTTCTTTATAAAGAGTCTAGGAATCTATTGTCTAGATTCCCAGTAGAGAAATATCCTTCTTGCCCTCTTTTTTTTTTTTTCTTAGCTTTTACAAACTAATGGTAAGTGGAAATAGGCTAGGCATAAAATTTACTCAAAGGAATACAGAAAGAACTCTCCCCTAAACCTTACCACATACCTGATTTACCTTTTTTATTCCTCTTTGACTGAGATTCCAGTTTACCTGACCCCAAACACATAGTTCTTTTTGCCTTTTTAGGAATAGAGGAAAGTCTCATTAATGTACTATTTGTATAAATGAGAAGAGGAAAAAAAGCACAACATACTAATAAAATTGAACAAGGGAGATTTGTTCAGATGAATTTTCTTTTTCTCTAGTCATGTCCCCAGATTACATAATTTTTTTTATTTCAAATTAATATGAAGGCACAAATTATTAGGTTATATTGGGTTTTTTTGTTTTATTTTGTTTTAAGACAGGGTCTCACTATGTCACCCTTGATAGAGTGCTGTGGTATCACAACTCACTACAACCTCAAACTCTTGGGCTTAAGCGATTCTCTTGCCTCAACCTCCCAAGTAGCCAGGACTACAGGTGCCTGCCACAATGCCCAGCTATTTTGTTGTAGTTGTCATTATCGTTTAGCAGGCCCAGGCCAGGTTCGAACCTGCCAGCCCCAGTCTATGTGGCCAGTGCCCTAACTATTTAGCTATGGGAGCCGAGCCAGGTTACATTGTTTTAAATGCTGAGTTAAAGTTCAAGTTGCAGTTGAGCCCCTCACCTAAGACGCGTACAGAAGACCCTCACATTGTGCATGTTAGGTGAGACCCTGCCAGTTGCCCTCCCTCTTCCCACCAATCACCTTCCTCTTTCTCCTCTTCTCCATCTCTTCTCCCCCTTGCTAGACTATATTTGTTGTGTTTTATCATTCGAGTGTATAGTTGTCTATTCATTGGTTCACATTAGTATTGAGTATATTGAATACTTTTTTTTTTTTCCATTCTTGACACACTTTACTAAGAAGAATGTGTTTCAACTTCATGCATACAGGTAAACATAAAAGATGTAGAGTTTCAATCTTTTCTTTGGCAGAATGGTATTTCATGGTACACATACATCACAATTGGGATTTCATGGTACACATACCACAATTGGCATTTGGGTTGCTTCTGCATCTTGTCAGTTGTGAATTGAGCTGCAATAAACATTCTGGTGCAAATGTCTTTGTGGCAAAATGATTTTTGTTCTTCTGGGTAGATACCTAACAATGGAATTGCAGGACCAAATGGAAGGGTGACTTTTAGTTCTTTAAGAATTCTCCATACTTTTTCCATAAAGGTTGCATTAGTTTGCAATCACACCGGTGGCACAGAAGTATTCCCTTTTCTCCACATCCACACCAGCAGCTGCAGATTTGGGGCTTTGTGAGGTGGGCTGATCGTACTAAAGTTAGGTGATATCACAGAGTGATTTTCATTTGCATTTCTCTAATTAAAGACGAGGACCATCATTTTATGTGTGTGTTGGTTATTTGTCTGTCATCTTCAGAGAAGTTTCTGTTCAGATCTCTTGCCCAATTATAAATGGGCTTGTTTGCTGTTTTCTTGTTGATTAATTTGAGTTCTCTGTAGATTCTAATTCTCAGCCCTGAGTCAGATTGGTAACATGCAAAAATCTTCTCCCATTCCAAAGGCTGTTTGCTTAGCTTCGTACCCTTAGCTGTGCAGAAACTTTTTAGCTTAATCAAATCCCAGAGTATATAATTTTACCCAGTCATCAATACTATCAAATTTCAGTAGTTTTCAGAACTAGATGCACGAAACTGTTTAGAGAAGCTTATAAAATCTCTAAGCTCCATATCTACATATTTTAACACCAACATATTATTTAATAGGATCTCAGGATTTTATAGCTTAACATGTCCCTAATCTGTATTCTCTTGGCATGTGAGAACAATTGGTCCAGTTCAATTTCTTACTTTTGGAATGAGCAAGCCGCTGAGTCAGTCAATCAGTGTTATAGTTGCATTTGGACTCAGCTCTCCTGATTGCCGATCTGAGAGTCTGCTAGTTAACCTTGCCTCTTCTAATAATAGATGTCTCATTTTATTAACCTAACAAAGAGGCCAATTTATTGAATCTCAGCTTGGCAAAAGCCATAGGTCTCGAGATCCAAATATCCACAGAAACCACCTGTGATTCCATTTTCTTGGGCAAACCATTAGCATGATATAAATATGGTTTCTGTAGTGGGAACAGAGTGATAGATTTAAAATAAAGCCAGAAGAATTAGAGTCATAAACACAGTGCAATAATCAGCTTAATTAGGAGATAAGCCAGGAAGCATAGCATTCTCATCTTCGTGCACATACTCAAAAAGCAGCAGGAGGAAGGAAATAGTGTCACGATCTCAGAGGACCAAAAATGCCAATAAAAAATTGAACTAATGGACTGGCACACTGGGCATCTTGGAAATAAAATTCTGAAACAATCCTCTTGTTTTCAAAAGGTGCGAAGAATTAGTAGGTTTTTATGGAAGCATTTTCCGGTGCTTTGCTCTGGCTGAATATAAACACTAACACTGTCGTTGCAGGATAATGAAGGACAGGCCCAGGCAGGGATGATAATGTCCACAAATGCCAATAACATTATCAGCTAAGGAGGGATTTTTCTAGAGATTCTTGATCCAAATGAGATGATTCAGCTAAAAATGCATGGAGTTTTCAACTATGATAGCTTCCTGGTATCAGTGAAGAGAGTAAGATAGAAGAAAAATATGCTGATGAACAATAAAATTACAAGTTAAATTGTATCGCTTAGATTATATAAGTAATAGTCAAAGAAATAACATGTATCTATTCAGTTAATCAGAAGATTGTTATTCTCTTTTGAATATTGTTATCCAAGAGTCTAATTGTTTGAGAAAGATAGCATTGAGTATCTTTAAAAAATTACTTTGACTTATTGGCCAACAATGGAATACAGATTATACACTTTATATAAGTTATTTAACCTCTTCCTCTGAGGCTCAGGATTTTTAATCATGGAATATTAGAATTGAGGGTGGTGCTGTGGCTCAGTGGGTAGGGCACCAGCCCCATATACTGAGGGTGGCAGGTTTGAACCCAGCCCTGGCCAAACTGCAATGAAAAAAATAGCTATGGCAGGCTCCTGTAGTCCCAGCTACTTGGGAGACTGAGGCAAGAGAATTGCCTAAGTTCAGGAGTTGAAGGTTGCTGTGAGCTCTGACGCCATGACACTCTAATGAGCGCCAGAAAGTGAGACTCTGTCTCAAAAAAAAAAAAAATAGAATTAAAAGGGAACTGGTTCCTCTTCCTCTAAAGATGTGGTTCTCAAACACTGGCATGTATAGCATGACTACATTGGAAGCCTCAGAATTAGCTTGGTAATTGAGAAATATAGAAACTTTGGTCCAATTAATAAAATTCTTAATTCAGTAGAGCTTAAACGGGTCTAGAAATCTGAAAATTTCTTAAAGTGGTTCAAGTATAGAGCTGTTACAGAAACTTCAAATGAATCAATGAAACCTTTGGACTATCTTGTAAAAAGAAGGAAAAAGAAACTTCCATGAAACAGAATTGACAGGGATTAATGCATAAATCACACTTTCGTAACAAAATCTTTATATTGAGTCACTTGTTTACTCTATAATAACAAATTGACCTTTGTTCTGACTTTTCAGGTTCATCAATCTAAACATTTTCCCCCCACTAGCTACATGGGTATGTGTCTTTAAATATAGGTGTACAAACAGCTACACCTAAACCCTATTTATTCATCCACATTTTCACCATTTCCAACTTATTGATTACAGTAAAAAACATATGGTAATTTGCCAAAGAAGTTGTCTTCATGCACTTAAATGTTAGAATACAGCCAAGCTTCATCATATAAGTAGCACATGTCACAAAAACTGATTTACCATAGCATATCTTTTTCTATAAAAATCAAATAAAACTTTTCCTGCCTGGAGTAGAGAACAAAGATATTTAGACTGAGAAAGATGTCATTAACTTCTCCCTTACTCCATATATGTTGAAACTATAGGAAAATAATATCCAAAACCTCATTTAATAAAAAAGAAAAAAAGTAAAACAGCAGCATTTTAAAAGTTGTGTCTATGTACAAATTTGAATGCATATACAGGATATGGAATAAAGAACAGTAACGAGAGTTTGGATAGATATTTTTATAATCCTTTTTAAGTCAAGGGAAATTATGGGATTAATCTAGGTGAAAATTTTAGCACTGTGACATTCAATCTATCACATTCTAAAATAATATTCAGTTGGCTGATTTGAAAGGGAAGAGAAAATCATAAATATAAAACCTTCCATGTACATTTAGAATTTGATAACTTTTGCCTCTATAGTTTAAAAACTACCCAGGAAATTTTTATTGCTGTTTTAGAGGCGATACTACCAGATAAACTTTGGTTGAACCATAAAATTTAAGTTGTGTGTACCAAAATAACATGGGTAAATTTATGACTTTCGATCTTCACAGGAAACTCTACCTGCCTGTTTTGAAAGGGATGGTAAGGATGACAAGAAAAAGATATTGTCCACGTCTAAGTGAAATTCACTCTATTTCTCCACATAGAGCTCTGGGCAAGACATAACTCTCACTCTCTGCAAAAGCATGAAATGTTTTGGCATCTTCCTCTCACTGTGTCCTCAATCTTAATAAATATTCTCCTATTCTTTGTTTCAATTTTGGGTTTTTTTGGAGAACCTCTACTTATGAGCATGGTTGCCACTCAAATCAAATGGATTTTAAAAAGCTAAAATAGGCTACCTCTCACATGGCTACTTGCATTTTAGCAAAAGATTCCCCAAATAGATCACATCTTAACTATGAAATCTCAGCCTCTTGCTATTCATTTCACCAATCATTTTGTGCTAGGACCTAGTCCAAAACTTCAGGCTATGAAATTGAATAGCGCTCAGCTTGCCTACCATGAGGTATCCACAGTCAGGAGACTAATAAGGAAACAATTATAAATTGTACATAATACCGTGAATCCAGGTTGCTTTGGCAGCAGAGAGAAGGGGCATTTAACTAAGCCTAGAAAGTATGTGTTTGTCCCACACACAGGGGTGACTATGGGAGTGATTATGGTTTACTTGGGGCTTTTTAACTTAATTTTTACTAAATCATAACTGTATTCATTTATGGGATACAATGTGATGATGTGATATACAATGTGGAATGCCTAAATCAAACTAGTTAAACATCACTAGTTTACTATTCATTTATTTTTGTGGTAAGACATTTACAATATATTCTTAGTTGTTTTGAAATGTACCCTTGCATTGCGTGCACTAGGTGAGATCCCTCAAATACCCTCCCTCTGCTCGCTCTCCCCATCCCCTCCCCTCACCCCTTTCTCTCCTCTTTCTTTCAGGACTATCTTTGTGTTTTATCATTCGCATGTACGTGTAAGTGTTTCTATTGGTTTCATAATACTATTGAGTACATTGGATACTTTTTTTTCATTCTTGAGATACTTTGCTAAGAATATGTTCCAGCTCCATTCAGGTAGACAATTTTTATAGAAGTGAAGGACTTAGGCTCGGCTCCTGTACACAGTGGTTAAGGCACCAGCCACATACACTGAGGCTGGTGGGTTACAACAAGGCCCAGACCAGCTAAAACAATGACAACTGCAACAAAAAATAACCAGGCATTGGGGCAGGTGCCTGTAGTCTCTGCTACTTGGGAGGCTGAGACAAGACAATTGCTTAAGCAAGAGTTGGAGGTTGCTGTGAGCTGTGACACCACAGCACTCTACCATGGGTGACATAGTGAGAGTCTGTCTTAAAGTGGGGTGAGGGTTATGGTCACCAAAAGAAGAGGTCTTGGTGTGAGGAATGAAGAGGCTTGACATAGAGTCTGTGCTTGGGGACTGAGGAACTCTGGGAGGAGCCCTCCTGAGTTAACCTTGGATCTCTGTTTATTATAACAAAGCAGGAAAAAGTAATTAAAAGTTATTTACAGACAACAGCATTAAAAAGGGGGAAATATGGAAAATGTCAGACAGAATGTCTCGAATTTGTTTTGCAAAAATCTCAAATCTTGAGCACAACTTCTGCCTCCAGCATCAAGAGACCGTTGGAATCTAGAGAATACCATCATTATTATTGCCACACCTCACATACATTTTCTCTTGGAGGACAATTTTCTGATCTCCTGCATGCACGTAACTCACATTCCGTTCTCGTGATTCTCCAGGTCTCTTAAGCAGGAAGAGAGAGTTTTATGCTAAAATCAGGGCTCAGTTTCCTCTACATAGAAGGAAGACATGCGTTCATCTTTTTTTTTTTAATTGAATGGTAACTATGTACATTAATGCACTTATGGGGTACAGTGTGGGGTTTTCACACACAATCCAACTGGGATGTCAGAAAGCGAGTTCAGAATGTGGACATGTGTTCATCTTGAGGGTCTAGTTGTAGTTAACTAAGGGAATGTGGTTGATAGAGAAATGGCAAGAAAGCAACATTTCACATGGAACAAAGATGTGCAAAGCTACATAGGGAAGAGAGTGAGGGGTGTGATGAAAGAACAATGTGTGCTGTGAAAGGTCAAAAGAATGGGGAAGAGATGAGTGAGGGAAAGTGACCTACAAATAGATGGCTCAAGAAAGTGGCCACCAAAGGTATGCAATTCTGCAATTCTAAAAAAGAAAAGGCTTGTTTTGGTTTCCTTTGGGCCCCAAAGGACCAGAGGCAAAGTATTGTTTTCTTGAATAACTAGAAAATAGATTAAGTGATTGAGCAGATATGCACTTACTACATAGGACAAGATTTTTGTGGTCGGTGATGAGCGTTAGATCCTTGATTTGATTAAGTTATTAATATCATACCTATTCACAGATATTTTTTATGTTTTTCATTATAGCACTGAAAAGGGAATTGCTTTAGGGGGCCAGGTGTGTAACATAAGTGAGTAGAGTGTTGACAAATGAATTAAGGGCTCAAGATACCTACTGTGGGTGTCCCGCAGAGACTGTGTAATGAGGACAGGCCTTGTTTATAATAAACCATAAATCTCTATTTTTAATATTAAATCTTATTTTATATGATTATCTCATTTAACTTTGGAGTGTAGACAGGAGATTTTGTTGGCCAAATAAGCCAGACATTTGAACTGGCTTTACCCTAAAGATTACCACTTTTTCTCAGAGTTACAGCTTTTCTGTCTTAGAAATGAAACGTTTCTGTTTGCCCAAGAGCCCAAAAATTTCACGATTGACCATGAATATTAACATAGATACACATTTTGCCAAAATTGTATACACATTTTAAGACATGTTATCTATCACTTTTGAAGTTGAATTAAGGACACTGTTACTGCTCAAGTGTACGTAGACTTGCTACACTATTCCGTTTTACTTGCAATTCATATACTTTTTTTTGAATGATAGATTTTTTTACTTGCAACAGATCTTTTAAAATGTGTACACATCTCTTGGCACTCTTGGTATAAAGAAAGAAAATCAAAACATAATTTAACTTATTGAGTTGTGGTGAGTAGATGTTACAGAAAAAAGTGAGTTTCTTGCCACATAGAAGTGAAAGGAAAACCAATCTTGTTGGCTTACTTAAAAAGAAAAAATAGTCAATATTTCTTTAAACATGACTGACAAGAGTGGAGTCATCTTCCTTTATATTGCCTTCTGCAGCAGTGTACAGTATAATAGAATCCAGGTATTGAGGATATATAGCTATCTCTTTATAGATTCTGGAATTAAAAAATGGAAGCTGGCATGGGGTTAAAACCATATTTATGTCTTTGAGATCAAAGGTAAATTGAAATTAAATACCCAAGTTTCCTCTCACTGATCTATCCTCCTAAATTATTGTTTCAGAAGAATAATTTTGAATGATTCTCTAGTGTTCATGTCACTATGCATGCATAGGTAGTCAGGTACATGTTAGTTAGCCTACTTCAGTTCAACAATGAAAGTACCATTAACCCACACTGAACATCCAGTCTCATGTCTGAATAAATTAACTGGGCACACTTCATATTCCTCAAATTAAGGCAGCCCTTTAAAAATATTGTGGTGCGCTGGAGTTCTGATTCCACCAATTTATGCCATGTGAATATTTAAATCTACTGATGTAATTAATATATGTAGTCATTCTTCCACTAATCATTTCAAATAAAGCTAGAAAACAAATTATACTAGAGAACACTGTATTTTCTAGAGACCTATCCATGTATTATTGGCTGTTTTCAAACCCAAATTTAACTTAAATATTAAGAGATACTTAATTTTTTAAATTGTATCAAAGTTATAATTTTACACATTGGACACATCAATCGTAGGATGGATATCACAAAATACAACAGTCCTCTGCTTTCACGTCTCCTGGACACTTGTCTTGATCCTGACAGGCCATCATATACAGTTATTTAAATCCCAAACCTAAATAAATAAATTGACTATAATTGATATTTTTATTAATACTCAGATAATATTCACTGATATTTATGATTGTTGAAAACTGACCTTCCCCATACAGTCACATAACTTCCAATCCCCTATCCTTAAGATAATTATGTCCTAATTTTTGAGTAATTTTTATTTATGACTATAATTCCAAAACTATTCTTCCTTGATGAGACCAGTAGTGTTTCCTGATAACCTGTTCTTTCCATTATAAAATCTTTACAAACAGTTCTGTTACAGATACATTAATACTTATTCCTAGGGTCAACAATAGTACCGAATACTCTTTATCAATTCCATGATGTTTATGGAAACTTTTTCTTCTGTCCATCTGTCTTCCTCATGTTTAATGCTGAGAAACTTAAACCACACTATTATATTGCAGGCAAACTTTTTTTTTTTCATAAAGGATTAAAATATATGTTTTATCTTATTGGTTCATTTGATTCATAATTGCCAGAATGTTGAGTTCTCAGTTGAAATTAACTTAGATTTTCAGGTCACCATTTCATTTTTTCCCCAAAATCCTAGGCTGTTGGTGAGAAAAATAAAGTTCTTGTATTTTTATTTGTTCTCTCAGTGTTCTGCTTCTTTTATCTCTCTGTAAATTTTGGGAATCTTTCACTTTACTTTTGGCTGTCTTCGGTTTCATAAAGATCATGAAACTTGCTCTGTGCTTTTTAACATTCACCAGACCAAGCACTTATAAACACATTGGTCAGAAAATACACATGATTCAGTTCTGGCAAGTTTCAAGAAATTTTACTTGAAATTTCTGTTCCTTTATTTTTCTTTATACTTCCTGTCATTTTGGTAGTGGCACCTCTCTGATTGATCTTCTTACTGTTCACTTCTCCCTTTTGTTCTATTTTCTAGATGACTTCTTTGACTTTATGTTCAAAACCCTTTATCATTTTTATTTTAGTTTTCATGTTTTTATTTCAAATGATCTTTTTATCTTGGTTATTTTAGAAATGTTCTTTTGCATAATTAATGTGATATCTATTTTTACTTGGAGCTATCATACATACTTTTCATCTAGTTTCTACACTGTTGGTGTTACTCAGTTTCATCTTTTAAAGTCCTCGTTTATGTAAGCTATCACCAACTTCTGGTGATCATCAACTATTTATCATGAAGAAGACGACACTCTGGTGATCTCAAGTTAACAGATGGGGCATGCACACTGGAGTACTTCAATGTAAGGTGATGTAAGGTGATTGTGTGGAAAGCTGGGTTTCTTGAAGGAAATCCCCCATTTTAGCATTTCTTCTACCTTTAAAGTCCATGATATAGACTTTCTCCAGAACCTTGTTTTTTGTTGTTGTTTCAGGTTCAAGCTTAGGGAGGATATAGAATGACTCCAAAGTGATGGAAAGTGCCTAGAATACACAATCATTCAATTTGCAGCTTCCAGCTTATTTCTGCCCATTTTTTTGTCGCTTTAGCTTTCTATGAGGCTCTCTCCTGCTATTCCTTGTAGCCAGAAACCCAGAGGCTCTCAAAATATTTTCAAGGAATCTCATCTTCAGATAACCCCAGCTGGGTTAGTTAGATGACTATGAGGTTGAGAGGAAGCAAATGAGTACATGAGGATGCTTATGATGGCTCTAACAGGTTTTTAACTAAACTCCCTGAGCTTAGCTTGGAGCCTCACACCATTTTTCATGGTATCTGGGGCCATCAAATCCCAGGTGTTCTCACTGTAGCATATTCAATCAGATAAGGGTCCCTTGACCTGTGAAGTCACTTAATAATCCTCTATGGTCCACTCCTATCTTCTAGGCCTTTCTTCACCTATTGGCCAACTGCTGACTAAAATCTCTTTTTTCCAATTCTTATTAGTTTGTACCTTCTCTTTACTGTTACCATAGTGAAATCTGCATTCAATTCATTAGGTTTAGCTCTTAGTCAACACAGAATTTTTCTGTGCATTTTTAAGGATGAAAACACCATTGAGGGACCTAACTAGTAATTAAAATGGCCTTTCATTTTTTTTAAAATAAATTACTGTTTTCCTTTGAAAGCAGTACTAAGGTGACTGGCAGAAATCCATTTCTATGATGAATTTCAGTATAATTTCAATTCTCTCAGTTTTGTAGCAGTCTCTGGATTGTTAGAATGTCTAAAGTGACAGGGGAACGTATCTAAAGGCAAAAATGTCTTGTAGAAGAAAGGACCCTAGGGTTTCTGTCTAATGTAATGGCTTTTTCTTTTCCTTCCCACTGACTAAGGGGGGGGGGAGGAGGAAATCAGTTCGAGAACTGACAAAACTATATGAACAGTTTTCATTAAAAACACATTCATGTCAGCATTAAGTAAGTCCCCATCAATTGTAATGGGACATTTATGTATGTGCAAAGTAAAGGAAATAAAAACAGAACAATGTAGGGCACATTGAAATCCATTTAGGAGAAGTTCATCATTTCTATAGCAATCATAAAGCATTTCAGATGCATGATTTATTACCAGTTTACTGCAGAAAGACTTTCCCAATTTAGTTTTCAATCCTTCTATCTAGTCCTTTGTTGTACAGAATACTTTCTCATTAATTGTTTAGTTAGTTCTCAGAAAAAAATATATATATTATAGGCAAAAATATTGAAGGCACCCAATGATGCTGCATGAGAATACATGAAATAATATTGATTAGAAACCTGTGGACACTCTACTTTCCAATACATATTCCCAAAGCATTATTTCTCAAAGTATTAAGATAAATTATGAACAGTGGTTTGTACCATGTCAGAAATCAATATATGGATATGAAAGCAGACTTTCCAGGCTGGCTTCTTTACTCTCAAATCTGTCAGAGCCTTCTGGCCCTTCTTTCAGATCCCCGGTCTTGATAGACACCTACTCTTCTGAGTCAGGGGTATGTAACATGTTCTTGACCTCGCTGACTATTCTCTTACTGGTCTATGAGATAATCCCATGTTTGCTTTATTACTGAGAATGAATTCTAGGATAAGGTTGAACTAGTCACTGAAATGGAGAAGTAAATGAACATTGAGACTTAATAACAAGTCTCTCTTCGTGTTTTCCTTCCAAATACTGTCCTAGAAAATAAACATTTTGTAACATAAGAAATGGTGATGAAAATAAAACATTGATATATATGGGTAAAATACTTCATGACTTATATGGCTGTTTATACATATTTCCATATTTGGTCTTTGTCCCAACTATATAAAGCAGGCAGAAGAAGAACTTTTATTATTTCTCTCTTGCACAGCTTTAATGATGGTAGATAACTTCATATAGAGGTGGGACTGAATCGTTGGAGACACATAGAGGAGTTATATTAATGGAACATACTTCACACATTGCTTCAGTGCTTTTTTTAATTCCAATTTTGATTAGTCAAATTTCTCTGTTACCTAGGAGATGTCTAAACACTAATCTTAGTTTCCATTGCCATTGATATGGTCATCATTACCTCTTTTTCAATGTTATTAACATTAGATGGTAAGAAGAGTGGGTCTCACACACATCTTTCTACTCTTATACTGAAAAGTTCCCTCACCCAGATGTCCCCGCACAAGTCTCTAAACAGGGGAAAATTGGATACTGTAGTTAAATGTACCTTCATTTACAAATTATTCATTATGAAATTTCACAAAATACTTGAAAAAATCTTTTACATGTTGGTCACCTCTTTGTAAAATTTTGTAATGAATATTCTATAAATATTTAGCTACAATTTCCTATTTTCCCTGTGTATGGTGACCTTTGAGACACACTGTATATAAAATATGATTTATTTAATATATCTTTGTGAATCATTTAATAGTAAAACAGCATATAAAACTTTTAAAATACAGAGGTTTTTTTTATATTGATAAGGATAAATGATCCTGAGTTCACTTAGCAAACATATTAGACAATTTATGATATAATATTGTCACTACCCAAGTGTTTGATTGTGACATGGTTTCACACATATCTGCTTATACAACCTTTTATGTTTAAAATATCCCATTTTAAATAATTTTACTATAAGGACATTTGCACCAGAATATTTGTTGTATGTCAATTCATGATTGCCAAGATTTGGAAGCAACCCAAGTGCCCTTCAACCCATGAATGGATAACAAAATGTGGTATATGTATACCATGGAGAAGGTGGAGACTTTTACATCTTCTATGTTTACCTGGATGGAGTTGAAACATTGTCAAGTAAAGTATCTTGAGAATGGAAAGAAAAAGTATTCAATACTAATATGAAACCAACATATAAACAACTACACACCTATATAAAAGAAAAAATATAAGTATATGTAGCAAGGTGAGGGGAGGCAGGTAGAGAGGAGGGGTGAGTAGACAGGCAATTGATTGGTGGGATCTCACCTAAGGTGCCCAATATGAGGGTGTTCAGCTCCCCTCTCCAGTGACTGACTCAGCTACAACTTGAACTTTACCTTAGAATTGAGAACAATATAATTTAAACATTTGTACCCTCATATTAATCTGAAATATATATATATGTATATATATATATTTTTTTTTTTTTTAAAGAAAAAAACCAGCCTTGGTTGGTTTTCCCAGTGGTTTTTAATGTCACTTGGAGCTAAATGGCTCACCATTATCAGTTCTGAAATAGTTATTGGGATGTCTAGCTTCACTTTGGCTTTGTGCTTGACATCAGGTAATTATATTTTTACCTCTATAAACTTTAATTTCATCTTTTCTCATCTGGTAATATGAGAGAATATTAGAGTAAATGATTTTAAAGTTACCTTTCAGCTCTGATACATGACACTTACATGGAGTGCTGAAGTTTGTTCCAGGTTATGAGATAAGCTAACAAAGGATTGGAAATAAAGCCTCCTGGGTGTATCTTTAGCTATAATCAGATGGACCTAGAGGAAAGAGACATTTCATTAAAAAAAAAAAAAGAGTACAAGAATGAAGCAATGGTGATCTGAAAAATAAGGGAAGAGTGAAAAGAAGAGAGAGAAAAGTATCTGAAAAACAGGCAGGGATGAAAGGAACACATAACATGATTGTTCATTTTTTTACTTAGAATCTACATAGACATAAAACCCATATGATTCAATTTTGTCATTCCCTCATCACTAAAATTACATAATATGCAGCAATCTGTAAAATATAAGTCTCTGCCATGTTTAGAAACTGCTTTTCCTCTTGTCCTGTGTTACTTCTTCAGCATTGTCCAGATTTACTTTTTCTTGTCAACCTCACATGTCATAGGCCAATCTGAATGATACTTCTCTCCTGTACCACTGTCCTCCTAGGTCACTTGTTTCCTATACCTTGGCTGGTACTCCTGCATGGAAAGAACTGATCTATACTGTAACCACATAATGAGATTAATATATTCTAGGGTCAAATATTTATTTTCTGATTGTGGACTACCAGGGCTTATAGAGAGACTATGGAACAATAGAGCAATAGTGTCTTTCAAGAGCACAATCTGGATGTGACTAAAATTTGATAAGGAGTGATGCAAAAAATAAAATGGACATGGCTACCTTACAAAAATAAATGCCCTAGATCTTATTTTCAGGTATGATACCATGCAATGAAAAAAAAATCTAAAAACTAAAAAGGGGTACTTCCTATGGGTTTTGCAGTATTTTCACTTGATTTTAAACTTATAAGACAATTAATTAATGTTCATTACTGGTATTAAAATGGTCAGTTACTTGAACAAATATATCCCAAGAACCACAAAAGTACAAATGGCTACATAGGCATGCCTTGGGAAACATAGGTTCAGTTCCAGACCACGACAATAGAGTGACTATCATAATAAAGTAAGTCACAAGCTATTTTTTTTGTTTTCTAGCACATATAAAAGTTATATTTATACCATACTAAAATCTATTGTGTATAATGGCATTGTATAAAATGTACAGATTTTAACATTTCATCGTTAAAAAGGCAAATCTTCTAAGCTTTCAATGAGTCATGGTATTTTTTGCTGAAGGGTCTTGCCTCCATGTAGATGGCTGTTGACTGATCAGTTTAGTGGTTGCACAAGGTTGGATTCTCTGTGGTAATTTCCTAAAAGACAAAAATTTAGCTTATAAAATCAATCAACTCTTCCTTTTTTGAAATATTTCTGTACCATGTAAGGGTCCTTGATAGTATTTTACCCACAATAGACCTTTCATAATCAGAGTTAATTCTCACAAACCTTGTTACCATTTCATCAAATACTTTTGCTGAAGGAAATTTTGAAACCCTCAAAGTCATCCAGTGGGGTAGAGATCAACTTGTTCCAAACTCCTGATTGATATTTTGCTCCTCCCATGAATCTTGAATGTACTTAATGACATCTAGAATGGTGAAACTTTCAGAAGGTTTTCAATTTACTTTACCCAGATGAACCAGAAAAACCTGAGACTTGAAAGTCAAAATTGGCTCAGTGCCTATGGCTCTGGTGGCTAAGGTGCCAGCCACATATACCTAAGGTGGCGGGTTCGAATCCAGCCTGGGCCTGCCAAACAACAATGATGGCTGCAACCAAAAAATGGGCAAGCATTGTGGCAGGTGCCTGTAGTCCCAGCTACTTGGGAGGCAGAGGCAGGAGACTCGCTTGAGCCCAGAAGTTGGAGGTTGCTGTGAGATGTGAGGCCACGGCACTCTACCCAGAGTGACAGCTTGAGGCTCTGTCTCAAAAAAAAAAAAAAAAAAAAAAAGAAGTAAAAATTACTCCTTGATCTGAGGGTACAGAATTAATCTTATGCTAGAAGGCATGAAAACAGCATTAATCTCCATCAGAGATCTTAAATGACTAGGTGTACTGTAAATGAGTAGTTATATTCTAAAATGATTTTTTTTTTCTCGGCAGAAATTCTTAACAATGAGCTGAAAATATTCAGTAAGCCATGCTATAAACAGATGTGCTGTCATGAAGGCTTTGTTCCATTTATATATACGGGAAAGGTAGATTTAGCATAATTCTGAAGGGCCCTAGGATTTTTGAAATGGTAAATGTGCATTGGCTTCAGCTTAGTCTCTAGCTGCATTAACTTCTAATAAGAGAGTCAGTCTGTTCCTTAAAGGTAGGCACTGACTTGTCTTTAAGTATGAAAGTCTCAGAGAGCAACTTCTTCCAATAGAACACATTCTTATCAACAACGAGAAGATATCATTTAGTATAGCAATCTTCACTGATGATCTTAGCTAGATTTTCTGGATATCTGTTGGAGTTTCTACACTAGTTCTTACTGCTTTACCTTGCACTTATATGTTAGGTAGATAGTTTCTTTCCTTAACCCCATGAATCAACTTCTTCTAGCTTCAAACTTTTATTCTATAGATTTCCCACCTCCATAAAATTGAAAAGAGTTAGTGTGTTTCACTTGTTTTTAAGAGACTACTGTGGTTGGTTTGATCTCTTCCAAACACTTAAATATTTTCCATATGAATAAGATTGTTTTTCTTATCATTTGTATGTCCACTGGAATAGCACTCTTAATTTCTTTCAAGGAACTTTTTCTTTGCATTCACAACTTGACTAATTATTTGGCAGTAGAGATCTAAATTTTGTCCTGTCTCAGCTTTCAACATGTCTTCCTCACTCAGCTTAATCATTTCTAGCTTTTGATTTAAAGTGAGAAATGTGGATCCTTCTTTTCACTTGAATATTTACAGGCCATTGTAGGGTTATTAATTGTCCTAATTTCAATATTGTGTCTCAGGAAATAGGACACCTGAGGGCAGAGAAGCCTGGGAAAGGGGAGAGAAGAAGGAAATAGCCAGTACCTGGAGCAGTCAGAATATGTACAGTGTTTGTCCATTAGGTTTGTCAACTCATATGGGTGTTGGTGAACCTTAAAATAATTATAATGGTAGCAAAGATCATTGGTCATAGATCATCATAACAAATATTAATACTGAAAAATTTAATTGTGAGAATTATTAAAATATGATCCAGAGACACAGAGTGAAGACATATTGTTGGATAAGTGGTGCCAATAGACATGCTTGATGCATGGTTACCACAACCTTCAATTTATTAAAAAGCATCTATGAAATGTAATAAATCACAATAAGATGAAGTATGCCTGCATTTGAACTGTCTAGCAAAGTAGGCAGAACATACCAAAGCCGGTAAAGCCAAATTCTGGTATAAACAGAGTATAATCTTGAGAAACTCTCCGCCTTCTTGAAGAGGTCAGACTGTGGCTGTTTCTTTCAACTTGGAGCTGTATGAGCTCCATTTATTGAGAATCTGCCAACATCTGGAAATATTGTATGTAATTTATATTGTACTAAAAACAAGTGGTCATGATTACTTTTCATTGTGTAGAATAAATAAGTTGAACAACTTTCTCTAAGGTTTAAGAGACCACTGTTAGGGGGCCCACTTTGACAGACTTAAAAGCCTAAATCCATAATCTTAATTCTGTTCAATACTCTCTTCAACTATTTGGATTTTTCTCCTTCCAAAATTAGCAGAACTACTTTCCTAAAGTTCATAGTCTCTAAACACAAATTACAGTTGAAAACCTGGGTTCAAGTCCCAGCTCTGCTACTCAGTACTCATAAAATGGCAAATAGTAATATCTATCTGAGGATCATTCAAATGAGAGGAAACATGTGTACAAGACTCTTATTTAGTTTCTAACACACTGTATCTGTTCAATGAGTGGTACTGGTTGTTATTTTTGTTTAATGTCAAGGAACTTGGCCTCAGTGCCTCTTGCTGAATTATGCCCTACACTTGTTTTTATAAAGTTAATCTAAAACTATTAATTAAGGGGCTACAAGTGTTTTTATTATGTGGATATCTTGTATATGCCTAAGGGCTTTTGATAGATCTATCACCAGAATAGTTTTTAGTGTACCAAACAGGTAAGTTTTTAATCCCATGCCTATCTTCCTACTTCCCCCCTCCTTAGTTTCTCATGTCTTTACAGTACTTTGTGCCTGTGTGTATCTATTCACTCTAATGTATTAGTGAGAACATATGGTGTTTGGTTTTCTAAACCTGAGATACTTCACTTAGAATAATGGTCTTCAGTTCTATACACATTCCTCTAAATGACATTGTGAGTAGGACATGTTTTCCTTAACCACTCCTGAATGGAAGGGAACTTAGAGGTTGATTATACATTTTTGCAATTGTGTTGCAATCAACATTCAAGTAAAGGTGTCATTTTGATAAGATTACTTCATTTTATTGGGGTATATTCCCAGTAGTAGAATTGCTGGGTCAAACGGTAAGTCTACATTTATTTCTTTGAGTAATCTCCACATCGTTTTCCATATAGGATGGACTAATTTGCAGTCCCAGAGAAAGTGTAAAAACATTCCTTTTTCTCTACATTCACATCAGCATCTATTATTTGACTTTTTTTTTTCTTTTTGCAGTTTTTGACCAGGGCCAGGTTTGAACTCACCACCTCTGGTATATGGGACCAGCACCCTACTCCTTTGAGCCACAAGCACCACCCTATTATTGACTTTTTAGTAATAGCCATTCTGATAGAGATAAGGTGATATCTCATTATAGATTTCATTTGCATTTTCCTGGTGATTGGCCATTTGTCTATCTTCTTTCAAAAAAATATGTTCATGACTTTTACCCAATTTTTGATGGGGTTGTTTAGTTGGTTTTTGTTATTTCTTCATTTTTTTTCTGAACTACTTGAATTCTTTGTAGATTCCAAATATCCGTCCTTTGTCAGGTGAATAGTTTGTAAATATTTTCTCCCATTCTGTAGGTTACCTGTTCACTTTTGATTATTCCCTTTGCCTTGCAGAAACTTCTTAACTTAATCAAGTCCCATTTATTTTGTTGTGGCTGTATTTCCCTTTAGGTCTTAGTTATACATGATTTACCTTAGAGGTTTTTCTCATTTTCTTCTAGAATTTTTATGGTTTCATGCTTTATATTTAAGTCTTTAATCAATTCTGAATTAATTTATATAAATTGGTAGAGACAGGGAGCCATATTTGGTATTCTTTGTTTGTTGTTTCACTATTTTTATTTTATTTGGGATCCAGGGCTACAGAGCTTGTGTAGTCCTTTGGGGATATCATTTTACTCTGATATTTCATACTTCTAGAGTTGTGATTTTTTTTTTTCTCACTCGGAGTGGCTGTCACTTGTTGTTTATGGCTTTTCTTTGGTTTAGATGGACGTTTTCCCCCACCTTCACTTTAAAGTTGTAAAGTAGTAGCATATGTTGGGTAAAGACATTTGGCTTTGTGTGTCAGTACTTTGGTGGGGGTCTACATTCTGGATGTGATACCTTGGTTTGGGATATCTGTAGTGTGGTGGTTTTCTCAATTGCTATGTATTTGTATTTTGTAGCAGAGGTACACTTTGTGTAGGGGCAATTTCCCTGTCACTTGTTGACAAAGAAAGTTAGAGGTTTTTGAAATTCTCTTTTCCCAGCCCTGTGATCTACTGAACTGTGAAATTTATTGCATGCCAAGTTTAATCTCTGAGATAGTAGGTGGTGCTTGTGGGTAGGAGTCACCTAGGTCCTAATGTTTCAGTCAGTAAATCCTGCAATGGGTTTTACAACTTGTCCTTCCTGCTGGTAGGTGTCCCTTATAAGAAAAAGCCAGCTCGTTTTGTTTGGGGGGATATGTAAATAGTTCTAGTTTATCAGGGGATACATTCAAATGTCCCAGGTGTTGGGTTGGGCCCTGTAGCTCCCAAATGACTCCTAATTTTCTACCATAGGATAGGTGGGTGGGGGAGTGAGGCTGGGCAGGGATGAGTCGTGAGGCTGCCTTTGGTCTCCAAACAGGTGGTGATTGGCATAAGAGCTATCTCAGCAGGAGTCAGTGGTTAACTCACAGACCAAAGGGCAAAGCCATCATGGAGAGGCTAAAGGGTCCTGCCATGTCAGAAAATCTGCTGATGGGAAAGGAGCCTTCTGGGATTCACAGATTGATTGTCAGGAGTAAGTTTCACTGTTTTTCCTCTTCCTCTGCTTCAGCATCTCCTTCTAGCATCTGGCCACTTCCAGTAGCCCAAACTAGCTAAGCTCACTTGCAATAGTGGGCTATGGGCTTCCCTATTCAGAATCTCACCTGGGCTTTTCTCTGGATGGAGAGGGGTGTTCCAGGAGTACACTGTGGCTCGTACACACACAGCCCTCTCAGTTCTGCTTATGTGTCCTTCTTCACCTCTTGAGATGGGTTCACAAATCCCTTCTCGCCTCCCCCCCTTTTTTTTGGCAGTTTTTGGCTAGGGCTGGGTTTGAACCACCATGTCCAGCATATGGGGCCAGTGCCCTACTCCTTTGAACCACAGGCACTGCCTAATAAATTCCTTCTCTTTTTCTGCAAGCGACATGAATGAGTCCTGGTAGTATGTCATGTGGTCTTCAGGCCTGTCCTCTGGTCCCCCAAGTTCTATTCCTGACTATACCAGGAAGAAGCATGCTGTTCCCAACTTGTCTGTGGTGTGCTCAAGCACATTTAATGTCCTCCCGTTTGAGGGTATGCTGTGCTTTGCTAGGGCAGCACTGGGGCAGGCAGGGAGTTCATACTCCCAGCACCTCTGTGTCTGCTGCAGGTCTTTAAAAGGAAAGATGTAAGTCTCACTATCTGTAGGATCCTCAATGTAGTAGGAGAACCAAAAGAGGAGAAGCAGCTGCTCCTGAGAGCCCCAGTTCAATCATCCCTTGGGGCACCAGTGCCATTCTGCTGCAGTGGGTGGAGGAGGAGAAGAGAAGAAGAGTTGTCACTCTGCTCATATTTGTCCAGCTTCCTGGAAGGCCATCTGCCCAGAATACCCATGCTCTGGGATCATACAATATCTCCTGGGACCCACAGGCCCCTGTGGCCTCTGCTGTCTGGAAAGGAGATTGAAATGTTTGTGTAGGGACCAAAGACATGAAAACTAAAGGATCAAATTTCCCTGGGGAGGTCAAAGGCACACCATGGATGGAGAAGCAACATAGTGTCTTCCAGGTCTGTGGTGATGGGGGGCAACCATGTGGGGGCTGGAAGCTCAGTGCTGTGTCCTCAAGAATTGCACAGTTCACTGGTAGAGCCTAGGCTCTACCAGAAGTTTAAGGGAAGTGGAAAAAGTCCCCACCTACCCTTTCCATGGGACTCAAGTTTTTTGAAAATTGATCTGTACTGAGATTTTACTCTTTCTGGTTCTGCTATGCAACTTCTTCCCATGAAATTTCCATATTTTTTGTACTTCCCCTTAGAATTACAATTGAGCTATGTTTTATTTTCAACAAAACTTGTCCTTTCTGAGGAAATGTGGTGACCCATGTCAGCCATCTTGCCCTATTGCTCCCAAATTTGTATAATCTCATTCTATTATCTCACCAGTAACAGCCTGAACTATTCTACTTCCATCAAACAAGTTCACCCTACTTTCAAAAAAACTTTTAACAAATGTCTATTAGGCACTGATATTTAAGATAGAAAACCAAATATCTTAAGGCTGAGATCAAAATTATTTTACTTGTTCTTTAGTACATTTAAGTTTGAACACTTTATTTCCCCTTTTTCTAATCATTGAGCTGAAATTACACTGATCATCTTTCATTCAGCCACTTAAAAAGAAAACCCTAGATAAATGTCATTTATAACTATTAGGGTAGAATTTCTGCTTTAAAGCCAAGTTAATAATTCAACTCTTAAAATTACTACTACGTTGTATTTTTCTTATGGAATTAAACCTTTAAAGATAAGGGATATGTGTGTAAATATATATATATATAATATGTATGTATACTTTATAGGGTTAATACAGGGTGGCCATAACTTCTGTGTGCAATTTTAAATTGCACATGATTTTAAATTGCATATGAACTTTATGGCCACTCTGTATATAGAAATACATATATGTATATAGCTACCAAGGTGCATGGGTTAAATTTGATATATCACATTTTATTTTATCCTCTACACATTTAGAATAGTTTTTACATTTATTAATGGTTGAAAAATTAAAGAATAATATTTCTTTACACATAAACATTACATGAAATTCAAATTTTAGTTTCCAGAAAATATTTCATTAGAATATTGCTATGCTCATTTATACGTACCGTTCATGGCTGCTTTCATGCTTTGACAAAGTTGAGTGTGGCCCACAAAGTCTAATATACTCATATCTGATGCTTTATAAACATTTACACCAATATATGACATAAAACAAAGTGTGTAACTATAATTATTCATCCCTTGTTATGCCACACTTTGGTTCCTCGTTTTTCTGCCTTTTCCATTCTACTCACTCACACTCATTCTCTCGTGCATGCGTTATTTCCTTCTCTCTTCTCTCAAAAACTTATTTCAATAAATTTCAACCACACTCCTTATTCCATGTTCATTTTTCTGGTAAACTACTCCATGATAGCTGTTATTCCTATCTTTTAGGAGCACTATTTTCAACTTGTACCTTCCCGCATAGCAAAGGAAACAATCATCAAAAAAATTAATTCATAGAATGGAAGAAAATATTTGCAAACTATCCATCTGGCAAGGGATTAATAACCAGAATATACAGGGAGTGCAAAAAAACTTAATAAATAATAATAGCACTCTAATTAAAAAAGGAATACCAGATACAAAAATGGCCAATAAGTCTACAAAAAAAAAAAAAATACTTGGCATCACTTATCTGCAGGGAAATGCAAATTATACTACAATGGGATATCATCTCAGCCTAGTTAGTGGCTTGTATCAAAGATACAGGCAGTAATGAATACTGGCCTATTAAAGATGTGAAGAAAGGGGACTCCTCATATATTTTTGGTGAATGCAAATTAGTACAGGCACTACAAAAAAAGATATGCAGCTTCCACAAAACAAAACAATAAACAAGAAAAAGCAAAAAAAAGAAACAAAACAAATAAAAGAACTGCAAAACAGTACCAGCAAAACAAAAATAAAGAACTGCCAAGTGATCCAGCAATTCCACTATGAATGTATATCCAAAAGAAAGGAAATTAGTATCTCAAAGAGATATTTGCACTGCCACATTCCTTGCAGTGTTATTCACAATAGTTAAAATATGGAAATAACCTAAGTGCCCACCCAAAAATAAGTGGATAAAGAAAATATGGTATGAATATACACTATAAGGTATTATTCAGCCATAAAAAAGAATGAAATCCTCTAAATTGAAACAACATGAATGCATCTAGAGATCATTACATTACATGAAATAAGCCAAGCATAGAAAGACAAATATCACATGTTCTTAGTGGCAGCTAAAAAATTGGATCTCATGACAGTAGAGAGTAGGTTAGTGTTTACCAGAGGCTAAAAATGGTAAGGGGCAGGATGAAGAGATGTTGATTTATGAAACAGTTTGACAGAAAAAAAGCCTAGTGTTTTCTAAATCTGTAGGTGACCATAGTATTGTATAATCTACTGTATATTTCAAAATTAGCAAGAGGAGAATAATTTGAATGTGTCTAGTGTAAAGAAAAGACAAATATTTAAGGTGATAGATATTCTAGCTATATTGATATAACCCTTACAAATTATCATATGTATCATGTGGACATACATCTTAATGTATAAATATATAAAATTAAAAAGAAGAATGAATGCTTTAGAAAACTCTTTCAAAATATCTTAGTTAGCAACCTTTCTCTAGATAAAAGCAACCCTTCTCATTTCTTATTTTTCTACCTCATGGAAAAGTACACTGGGCTTTCTGATGACATTTCTACATAATTGTACTTCTCTATATATCAGTAACATAGTTTTCATATGGATTGTATCTTTGCATATATTCTTGCTATATTCGGCCGTTCATCCTTCTATCCATGTGTACGCTCCATTCATGCTCACAAGTGTGTTCATGGCAGCCATGAACGAACACAAACTATTATTTTTGACCCTGCAGAACTCCCATTCTGATGTAAGATAAGACATATAACCAACCAGAACCGAAAAGAATATTACAAAAACTTGTTGAGGGTTATGGGGAACAAAGAACGAAACTTCTGCTGTCATGGCCTAGCAACCTTCTTCAGCAGCCTTTTCGTTTTGATGTTTTATGATTGTTTTCTGTTATTCAGTTTGAAGCATCTTCATGATCTGTTTGTTCTTTAAGCTCCTCTACTTCAGTAGTTCTGACATCTACTTCGCTGTTTCCCCTATGTGTGGCCATATGATTATTTGGACATGCTGAGATGATTGCTATGGCAGTGTTTTTAGGTCTGGGTTTCCTGCTTGTACAGAAACTGCTGTTGGCTCTTATTTTGCCCTCCAGTTCTCCCACCTGAACCACAAACCCACACTGACTTTGTTACTTCTTTTAAATACACAGCCCCAAGTTTTTGATATCAAGACAAAACCTCACTAGCTCTTTCTCACTCTGCAAGTCTGGGTTTCATGTGTACTCATATTGCCAACCATGATCCTTCACTACCTGGCTGGCGTTTGTGTCCTCTTCTGCCTTTTCCTACGTTTGCGTGATTGCTGCAGACAATCCTAAGGATGCTCAATTGTTAAACACTTTTGTGCTCTAACATTAGCTTGGGATTCAGTGCTACTTAATATTCTTGAGAGTGGCTATATAAAGTGTAGCTTTATATAAAGCTTCCAGAAGCTCTCAAAACTTCTTCCTTTTCCTTCACTGCTATTAAGGTAGTTTTGAATTCTAGATTCTTCAAAATTCTGAAGACTGTCTCGAATTCGCCCCTCCCCCCACAAACCATTCTGCAATCCTGGTTACTGGAATACACACTTAGGTGTGGCCTCTTGTTCTTTCCAGATGCAAAGTCTAATTATCTCTATTACAAATAGAAGATAAGCCTCCACATTTCTTCCAGATTGGCTGAGAACATGAGTTTAACGCAAGGGCAATAGAAGATATTCATAATGATATTTCAAGCTGCACCATGTCTAGGGACAGAGAACAGCCTGTCTCAGGCTATCTGTTACCTCTACCTTTAATAACTAATGAGGCAGCCACTCTTTGCCTTCAATATTCAAATTCAGTGGTAAATAGGGACATAGAAGGGGCCACATCTGTTTGCTAAAGCATTTGAATGACATCTAAGGAGCACCTTAAGAGTCAATTAAGTCAACTGCTTAAAAATTAAGCAGTTCTGTGTATTGGTAATATATATTTTCCCTACATCTACATAGGACAGTGATTTTCAACTGATGTGCTGTGAAAATTTTTAAAGATCATTAATTTATTTTCAAAAGAAGTTTCAAAGCATGGCAAGTATACTCTTTCTTTTGATCAACATTATTTAAGTGTGCTGTAGAAGTTTAACTATAGGCTCAAGTACATTGTGAGATTAAAAAAAAAAGGTTGAAAAACACTTCCCTAGGATGTGTTCAGTCCTTATTCTGGACCACTTATCAAGTGTTAGAACCTGAGTCAGTAACATACCTCATCTAGGTTTAGGATTCTATCAGGTACTATATAAAAAAGGAATTTCCCTTCCTAAGACTTTTCTCATATTTAAATGAGGCATTGCATACAAAGTATGCAGCAAATAGAACATAGTAAGTGCCCGGTAAATGTTCATTTTGAAGGTATCTAGATGGGACATTTATATTCAACAGTAATATTGAATATAAAAACAGTTAAATACAGAAAAGAGCTTATTCTTTTGGTCATTGAGACATAAAGTACTTGGCAGCATTAGGTGAAAGGGATGTTGCTCTTAGAAGATTGATAAAAATAAAAGGAAATTCACATAGACACACACGTGCATACATGTTCCATTAGAGCTCACTTTGCATAAAAACACTGGAACTCTGTCCGTGGCCTTGCCTGACACTGCACTTCCAGAGCCGAATTTCAAACTGAATATTGGCTGCTTCTACTTTAGTATATCAAACTAGATGCATTTAAAACCATACATAGCTGAAACATGTGGATTGCTTGAGTTCAAGAACAGCCTGAGCTAGAGTAAGATCCCATCTCTAAAAACAGCTGGGTGTTGTGATAGGCCCCTGTAGTCCCAGCTTTTAGGGAGGCTGAAGCAAGAGGATCACTAGAGCCCACGAGTTTGAGGTTTCTGTGAGCTAAAGAGCCATGGTACTCTACTGAGGGTGACCAAGTTGGGGGGAGGGGAAATACACAGTCTCGGAAAAAAAAGAAAAAAACTCCATCTACTTAGTTGCTTATTTCCCCATTTAATTTCTTCTTACAGTTTTTATTATTCCAAGAGGAAACTAAAATTCTCCTAACACAAGTTAAACTAAGAACTATGTTCTCTTCCCAACCCCCTTCCCTTCCCTCCAAAGGTCCAATTTTCTTTTCTACTTTATGATAAGGGCTTTATTCCGCTCCAATCCTTTTCATTCTTTTTATTGTTATTGTCTCTTTCTAAATATTTCTGCCTATAGTCTCTGCCCTAGACAGAGTATCCTTCTGACTGTTATAGATTGATACTCTGAAAACTGTATTGCAGGAAGGCCCCGGATGCCTTGATAGCTTTGTTGGTTGGAAGAAAAGCAATAGCTTCCATGGGCATGTTTCTCACATCCTTTAATCACAAAAACTAAGATAGGAGTCTTGCTTTAGATCAGTTCATATTTACATTTGAAAACCCTGTACCACCAGACATCTGGCCTGTTCAATATAAAAGTTTAAATATTTATTCAGTAGACATTGAACTGGACCCTTGATCCATGTCCTCACTCAAGCCCCTGCTCTGATGTTATTACCAAATATTTTCCTTTGTCCTTATTTATTTTAGCAACCAACATCTAACAAAGTGCATGACTAGAGGAAAATGCAAAAGAAGGGGAAATGGACCCTACAGTTAAGACGCTTCAGCATTCTCTTCTTCCAAAATCTCAAAAGTGATGACATTTGCATTTATGCAATTTGTTTTTCTCCATGGTACTCAGAACTTCAAAAATTGAAGTTGTGGAAAATAGTCAAGCTTGTGAGCATAGCAATAAAAATGGACAGGTTTCTTGCAGAATTCACTATGTAAAAGCTGAAAGAATTTTAGAAAGAAAACATGGGGTTTATGTAATATCAATGAATAACATAACTGGACAGTAAGTCTATTTTTTCTTTTTTTCCTTTTCCTTTTATGATCTTCAGTGAAAGGCAGGTGGGTAAAAGGATGGTTAGGAGAGCCCACTGTAGGTTTTGTTGTTGTTGTTATTATTCTGACGCAGGTATATAAACTTCTTAAACACTTATTTGCTATTTTTTCTGTTCCAACAACCTTAGTTCAGGCCACTTTCATCCTAAAGTTTAAGACTTAAACTATTCTATAAGATCAGTATCCTAAATGCTTCCTTACTTATGCAACTCACTATAAATTTTTCCATCAGGCCTTTCCACAGAGGTCCCCTTGAATAGACTCTTTCACAGACATACTTTTCCCTACTTCAAAAAACATGCAAATAATTTTTAATGAGCAAAAAGCCCTTAAAAAATGATCTCAAAGTACATGTTAACGGTTGAATGCTTTAAAAAAAAAAAGCAATTTTTTCTTACAAACAAAGGCAAGTAAAAACTATATTCCATAGTTAGAGTAGGAAAGGATATATCAAGGTGGTGAGAACAAGAAGCTAAGGGATCATTTTGTTTAGATGGTTGTTTGTCTCTTAACTAACTTCTCCTTGGTGGGGGTCCTTAAGACTACCCCCATGTTTGGATGTCCACTACAAGGACTCACAGAAGTCAGTGTATAGTTATCTTACAGCTTAGTTTTATTACAGCTAGGTAAGCATAGATAGCCAGATAATAACGGAAAAATTATAAATTGAGTCTGGAGAAAACTTCGTGTTGGCTTCCTTATGTTGTCTCCTTCCTATTTAAATGAAGGCTTATTCCTCCCAGAAACATGCACACAATTTGTATACAATGTTTCTACACAGGGAAACCTATTACAGACTCAGAGTCCAAAGTATGTTTTAGGGATTGGTCAGGAAGGCACCTTCTGACTGACATGCACCTACATTTTTGACTCTCAGATAAAAACAAGTATTCAGCAGAAATTATATCATTTGCACAAAGAGTCTAAGCACAGTGAACCATCTTTATCAATCACTGTTGACTGTATGTGCCAAAAGTATTCCCTGAGGCTGACTAAAGGACAAGGTTACAAGCAGGTATTTCTAAATACAGCAGTCTCTTGCTATGTTGACTGTTTTCTGTACATCCTCACCATTGTACATTTGGATAAGATGTATAGGAGAGTGTGAACCTGAATGCATCACCATTTGGGACCTACCCCTCGGAGAAGCGGCCATCTATACATAAGATAGCACAGAAGAGATAGTATCTGAAAGAAACTAGATGGATGAATATAAGGTAGTATACCAAGTTCCCTGTAAATACAGATGCAGTCGCAAGTCACTTAGTGACAAGAATGTATTCTGAGAAATGTGCCAGGCAATTTCATAATTGTGAGAACATCAGAGAATACCTACACAAACCTAGATGGTATAGCCTACTACACACCTAGGCTACATGCTATATAGCCTTTTGGTCCTAGGCTACAAACTGGTACAGCATATTGTTTGTAGGGAATACTACAGGTAATTGTAACACAATGGTAGGTATTCAGGTGTCTAAAGATGTCTAAATGCAGAAAGGATACAGTAAAAATATCTTATGGGATTAACATTGTATATACAGTAGATCATCAGATGAAACTCATAATTCAGTACATAAGTATACATGAAAGTCTCATAAACCTGTTAAAGATATGTGACGATTCCTATTTAAATAGACCATCATATGACAATAGTCCAAAGATGCTACCATGTACAGAAATATTTAAGGCCGTAGTGGGGACCATGGATTTCAGTGGCTGTTTTCAAACCACATTTTAAAAGTTCAGGAAGATCAATCATATTTGTATGTGTGTCTGGGGACAAATATTATCAGATATTTCATCCCAGAGAATAATAATTATCTCTACTACCACCATGACAGAGTGACTCCCTTTGTGCACTTAGACTTTATCTTGAGCGTTGTAAAGGGGAGAAGATGCAGAACAGGCTAACGACTGAGTATTTGAAAACTTACTAGATCCCCCACTGCTCTCTGTTTACCGGAGGTCTGATGTGACTGGACAGAAAGCTGAGTCTGGTAAGAAGACACTTTTGATGAAAAGACCTCATTGCAATGCTATTCACTCCGGAAGAGACGGGCAGCTCATTAAAAGGAGTTGTGTGTGTTTTATTACATAAGAATTCCATACTATCTTTGCATGATTTTTGTACTGTAATTATATGTTCAAACTTACAATACAAATGATAGAAGATAATTTTGATAGTAGTTCATTCTATAAAAATATAAAAATAGGGTGATATGATAATGACTTTGTGGGGAAATTTCCATGCATATTGGGTAATTAGAAAGGGCCTCACTGATGAACCATGATTCCTTTGAGACTTGAAAGGAGGCCACATTCCAAAGATGGCCTCATAATAAAGTTCTCCAGAGTGCTTTAGACTTAGGAAATAGTTTAAAATATTCAAGTATGGGCCAAGTTTCACAAGCATGAGGAACTAAAATAAATGAAGTTATAGTAGTCTAGGTGATATATCATGGTGGCAGTAGTAGAATCAGTTTAGCATAAAGGATGAAGTGAATGTGGGGGAGGGAATGGGAAAGGAGGGATCTCGTGGTATTTTCTAATTCTATTCTCTTTTACATGTTCAAGGTCATTTAAGAGGACGATCAAATAATTAATCCTACCCTTTTTGCTGGTCCATAAGAAATGCAACCATAAAAAATGGAAGTGATATTACTTTTAATAAAAGAAAGATTTGCAAAACCAATGCTTTAATTCAGTTCTCTTATTTCTTGTGGTCAGAATTTTTATTACTATAAAAATGCTTTTAAGCTTTCAGGTGAAAAATGGACCAGAATATCTAATGTTTCTTCTGTTCCCTTATGTACTCAAGTTTGTCATGACTAAGGCAGATAAACCAACTGCCTTAGTGAGAATAGGCAAGAGTGCATAAACTCAGGGTGGATAAAACTGCTTTAACAAGAATAAGCAGAAGTGGATAAATTCTACTATGGTCTGAATCGTCAAACACTTTATGATGTTTATGATAATGAAGGTGTAATGAACAGATACCTGGATGAAACACACTTTCTACTTTAATGAGAACATCCTCTTAATTGACATGGGATATGTGGTGGGCAGTGGTATGCAATAAAATCAAAAACAGACTTCATCTTATTAAAATCATGACACATTTTTCACTTATGAGCCTTTAATCTTGGAATATCTAGGTTCATTTGCTATCATCAATCTGTTTCAACTCAGTTTGTATATTGCTCAAATGATTTGCCCAATGTTTTCAATAAGATACTTGAAAACACCCTAACCCAAATCTTTAATTCCACTATTAACTAGAAGTAGAGAATGTCTTATAAAGAACATGGAACAATATGAAAGTTTCCTTTTTAAGAACAAAAGTCAAAAGATAAAAATCCAGACATGTGAAATTGCCAATCTGTGCTTAAAATCTCAATAAAAAAAAAGAACCTAAATTTTTACTTTTTCCTAAAAAATTGATTACAGGCTTTTAAAAATTTATGTAAGTAGCTAATTCCACTTAATGGGAATCCAAGTCATATTTATTCATTTTGTAGTCTGTGAGAGGTACTATACTGGCTGTTAAAAATTTTAAAAAGAGAGAAGAATTTCTATCCCGGAACTCTGGAACAAGAGGAAAGGACTCAGCATCATATTGATTAATGTGCTAATGCACAGCCAGTCCACCCATGGGAAATTTTTGCCATTGCCTTTCATATTTGGAGAAGTTTGGGGAGAGTTGAATTCCTATTGCAATTTTTTTTTCAGTGAGGGTCACATAGCACTCTGTCTGGAAGTTAGTCCCTTTACTGGGAATATTTCCATCATGATATGAGATGAAGATGCTCACAGGCAGCGGGCAAGTGTGGAGCAAGAGCTGAGATGAAATTTGCACATCTGAACAAGTTTTGCCAATAGAAATCGGGGACACTGTATATGTCTAAAGGTGGAGAAGGGCCCCAATCACACACGCAGATCACTCAGGAGAAAATACAAAAGAAATATCACAATATGACCTTTATATTCTCTCTAAAAATGCTTTACATTTCTTTGATACCTGAGATTTATCAATATTAGCATATATTTGTTTACTACGTGCTGAGTACTGTGCTAAGTGAGTTTCATTGGTGACCTTGTCAATATTCTTCCTTCTACTCTTCCTGGAAATTCCAAAGTACCTAGATTTTAGGAAAGGGAGATTAAAAAACAAACAGGGCTGAGTGCAGTGGCTCAAACATATAATCCCAGCACTCTGGGAGGCTGAGGCAAGTGGATTACCTGAGTTCACAGGTTCAAGACCAGCCTGAGCAAGAGGGAGACCCTGTCTCTAAAAAAAAATAGCCAGGAGTTGTGGTGGGCACCTGTAGTCTCAGCTACTTGGGAGGTTAAGGCAAGAGAATCGCTTTAGCCCATGAATTTGAAGTTGTTGTGATCTGTGATGCCACAGCACTCTACCAAGGGGGACAAAATGTGATTCTGTCTTAAAACAAACAAAAAAACAGAAACCCAACAAAATTAAAAATTTCCTATGCAGGGGAAGGAGAGGAAAAAAGGGAGATAACCGTGAATGTGATAACTCCTCAAAACCCTTTAACTTTATTTAGATCCACTGGTCTGGCAGGGATTCTCTTGTTACCATATTTTTAGCATGAAGACAATTGCTATAGAGGTTGTGCCCAGCTAACGCATGTCCCATTTGAACCCTGATCTTGTCATAGAAATCGTATCATATTTTTCCAACAACTTTCCATTAATTTGCCATTCACTGGCTGAAGATCTCTTCAGATACCTGAGAAGAACCTAACTAGCTACCCCTGCTTCCAGTTTCAAGTATCCCTGTCTCTCTTCAGGCCTCGGCTTTTTTTTTTTTAATGATAGCTGTGTACATTAATGCCATCTTGGGGTACAGTGTGGTATTTTCATATACAATTTGAAATATTTTCATCAAACTGGTTAACATAACCTTTATGTCATTTTCTTAGTTACTATGTTAAGACTTCTTTATTCTACTCTTAGACCATAGAAGTGATCCCTCCAGTCACCCTCTCACCACCTGTCCCCCTCAGCTTCTTTCTTAGCAGTCTCTCTCCCTAAACATTGGAAGGAAATTGTACTGTCCAGGGAATGTTTGCAGACTGAGAGAACTGGTTTTGGAAACACATGTGCCAAGGGTTGTGGGGGCAGGGAGGAATGAAGAAACAGTGGTTTCTGTCTGCCTTCCAAACCGGTAGCCTGAAGTTATATTATCGTTGTGATTTCTTGTTTGGTTTTCAACCATATCAAATAACCACAACATCTGCATGGATCAATTTAAAGACAGCCCAGATATTGAGCTATCTCAATAGATATAAACAAATTGCACCTGTGGGGCAATAGGCACTATGTTTAACAGGTCTGGATATAAAACATTTAGACTCAATAATTTTGAAAATCTAACCAAATTTTTAAAATTATTCATGTGCATGCCAACTTATGCAGAAGCATTTTTCTCATACACAGAAAGTCTGAAGCACCTATGAAGAAGAAAATACTTATATAATTTAAATCATTCCTATTTTAAAGTATGTATTTTTAAAGTTAACAACATGAAGGAATTATTATGATAAAAGAAAATATGATACAATAAAGATAAACAATGTTATCAATTAGACATGTATCAATAGGCAGGGGTACTGAAAAATCACGCGTAAGAAAAGATACCCATCTCCAGCTGGTGGTATTATTCAATACACTCCCAGTTTTCACTACTTTAATATTTAGAAAAGATAACATGAAGGTCACTTTTAAAGATTTCCTGATGTGTCATTTGTGTGGGTTCTAGTGAAATTAGATATTCTTTTTACTTTATGAGTCACCTGAAAAAATAAATTTTAAAGCATGACATAGACAGCTCCAACCGTTTTTAAAAGGCTTTAAAATGTCTTGGTGCAATGTGCCCCCCCCTTTTTTTTAACCAATTTAAGATTTTTTTCCAGGCTAGTTCACAGTCCTGTGTCTTAACCTTATGCACTATTAAGGGATATACTGTACTTGTTGACAAGTACCCACCCCCATTACACATCTGTTTCTTATCGGGAAAATCTTTCTTGGGCACTTATGTTTTAGAGTCTTTTCTACTCTGTCTGGAATCATCTTGTATAATTTCTTAGTAAGTAACGCTTTTGCTTACTTTCACTTTAATACCTTTTTGTGCCCTTTTATTGTCCTCTGGTAAAGATAACAGACCCGGACAGCTCCCAAATAGCTACTTAATTCATTGGAGGCTTGTTGACTCTGTTTCCTTCATCAGTGATTTATACTTCCTCAGGAGGATAGAACTGCTTAGGCCACAACAGGCTTGACTGATACTTCCTATGGAAGACACACACATGTAAAATAGTTATTTTCCTGAAATGGTTTCTTCAAGTTTAATCACACTGGAATGTTCTTATCTTGAAACTAAATTCCCTTATTTTGCTGAATTGGACTCTCAGTAGGAAATACAGCTGGCAAAACAACTTGAGTTTAGCTTCAACCACGCAGGGTTTGTTTTATTTTTTTAGAGACAGAGTCTTACTTTGCTGCCCTTGGTAGAGTGCTCTGGCGTCACAGCTCACAGCAACCTCCAGCTCTTGGGCTTAGGAGATTCTCTTCCCTCAGCCTCCTGAGTAGTGGGGACTACAGGCACCTGCCACAATGCCCAGCTATTTTTTTGTTACAGTTTGGCCGGAGCTGAGTTTGAATCTGCCACCCTCAGTATATGGGGCCAGCGCCATAACTTCAGGCTACCGGTTTGGAAGGCAGACAGAAACCACTGTTTCTTCATTCCTCCCTGCCCCTACAACCCTTGGCACATGTGTTTCCAAAACCAGTTCTCTCAGGCACCTTGCCAGGTGTTTTGTTTGTTTTGGTTTGTTTTTCTCCCCATTCCTAGATGAAGAGGAAATATCTTCATCTTCCTATTGTTTTATTATATAATAGATTCAAAATTTATGATCCATACTATGGAGGAAACTCATTAAACTGCTTTAAAAACAAACTATAATTAATTTTTTAAAAATTCTAATTGTAATCCCCACTAGGTACATGGTCTTTACTTATATATACAGCCTTCCATTTCTTCCTGTGAAATGAGTGATCTCTACCTCACAGCATTCTTATGAAATTAAATAAACTAATTTAGGCAATATTACTGAAAACTATTCTAAATAAGTGTTATTTCCTAGCATATGTTTGATACTATGATATATGACATTAGAAAAAAAATTCTGTGGCATAAGAATATTTTTCAAAATTTTATATCAAAATATTAAGCGGGGTACAAATGTGTTTGTTATCGGATAACTTTTATAATGCTTTAGTTAGGGCAATAAGTGTTCCCATCACGTGAATAGTATTCACTGTACCTTTTAGGTAGGATTTTACCCTCTCCCTTTCTTCTTTTTTATTTCCAACAATTTTTATTTCTGTGCCCACATGTGCCCATCAAGTAGTTCAAAATTATTAGAGAATAGTGGGGCATTTTTTTTTCCATTCTCAAAATATTTTGCTTAGGATAACAGTCTCTATTTCTATCTAAGTTGGTACAAAAGACATTTCCATATTTTGCTGTCTATAATGCACATTTTTCTCCCCAAACTTTTGAGGGAAAAATAAAGCTGCACATTAATAACGGATAGTATAGCTTGAGAGTGGGGAAGTCCAGTGGATCACCCAGGGCTGCTGTGCTATCAGCCTGGGCCTCCCAGTGTGGAGGTATCTGGGATCTGATGAGAGAGGGACCGAGTAGCCTTTGCTGAGCACTGCTATCAGGGGAGAAGGCAGTGGCAGGGCTGGCACGGGCTGCTACAGTTGTGTGGGGCAAGGACTGAGGCCTGGCTGTGTGGAGGGGATCAGCAACCCCATTCAGGCCTCAGGGACCCAACTAGTTATCTGCACATCTAGTGGCCTCAGAAACTCCTGCCCCACTGGTAATGTACATAGCCAGCTTCACCAAGGCCCCTGAAGTGGCAGAAAGGGAAGGGGCAACCTTCATAGATCAGTGGCTACAAGAAAGGGGGGTGCAATCTGCACAATTATCAGGGGAGCATTAGTCCTCCCCAGATGCGTCATTCCTAGCCAAGGGCTGGCCACTTTCTCACAGGACATTTTCCTGAAAATTCAGGTCACTCTCACTGATGCCTGTTATACATGAGAACACATTATACATGGCAAAATACAGGAATTCGTTTCTTTTTATGGCTTGGTAGTACTCCATGGTAAGTATGTTTGTGTGTGTTGGTGTGTGATACACACACACACACACATATATATATCCCACATTTTGTTAATTCGCTCATAATTTGATGGACACTTGAGTTGATTCCACATCTTTGCAACTGTGAATCGTATTACAATGAACTTTCAAATGTAGGTGTCTTTTTGATAAGCTGACATTTTTCCTTTGGGCATATAACCAGTAGTGGAATTGCTGGATCAAATGGTAGGTGCACTTTTAGTTTTCTGAGAAATCTCCACAGTGTTTCCCTCCACACATAGAGGATGTACTAATTTGCAATTCCAGCAATAGTATATAAGCATTCCTTTCTGCATTCCCACCAGTATCTATTGTTTTTGGATTTTTTAATAAAAGCCATCCTGGCAGGGGTAATATGATGTCTCATTGTGGTTTTAATTTGCATTTATCTGATGATTAGTGACACTGAACATTTTTTTTCTTATGTTTATTGGCCATTTATCTTCTTTTGAAAAACTTCTATTCACATCTTTTGCTCACTCTTTAATGGAGTTGTTTGTTTTTTCCTTCCTGATTTAAATTCTTTATGGATTCTGGATATTAGCCTTGCAGTGAATGTATACTCTGAAAATACAGTAGAGAACCTCAGAAAGTTAACCACCCAAGGGACTTTAACAAAGTGGTCAACCCATGGAGGTGGTCAATGTAAGGAACTAGGCCTACTGTATTGACACAAACATATGGTACATGTCCAATCTATGAAAATTAGGTCAACTTTGGAGGTAGTCAAACTATGGAGGTCCCACCGTATTTTTACAACTCTGTAGGTTATCCATTGGCTCTGATGATTATTTATTTTGCTGTGCACAAGGCTTTTAATTTAATCAAGTCAATTTATTTTTATTGTTGCTATGATTATTTCTGGGGTCTTACTTATAAATTCTTTATGTAATGGCCAGACACAGTGACTCACACTTGTGATCCTAGCACTCTGGGAGGCCAAGAATGGTGAATTACTTGGGCTCAGAAAAAGAAAAGAGAAAAATCTTTGTCTAGGCCAATGGCTAGAAGAGTTTTTCCTATATTTTCTTCTGGAATTTTTATAGTTATATGCCTTATATTTAAGTCTTTTATACCTCTCACATTAATTTTTGTGAGTGGTAAGATAGGAGTCCTGTTTCATTCTTCTGCATGTGGCTACACAATTTTCCCAGCAGCATTTATTGAATAGGGTTTCTTTTCCCCAGTGTATGTTGTTGTCTGCTTTGACAAATATTAGTTGGTTGTTGGTAGCAGGTTTTATATCGGGGTTCTCTGTTCCATCTGTCTATGTATCTATTTGCGTACCAATACCACGCTGTTTTGGTTACTACAGCCTTGTAGTATACTTTGAAGACCAATAATCTGATGCCTTCAGATTTATTCCTTTTGCTTTAGCTACTTTGGGGGTTTTTTAAGTTCTAAACAAACCTTAAAATTATTTTTTTTAGATCTGTAAAATATGACATTGATATCTTGATGGGGATTAAATAGAATCTGTAAATCACTTCCAGTAGTATGGACATTCTAGCAATGTTGATTCTACTGATCCATGAGCATGATATGTTTTTCCATTTGTTTGTATCATCTGTGATTTTTTTTTCCCTCATTGTTTCATAGTTCTCCTTGTAGAGATCTTTCTCTTCATTGATTAAGTATATTCCTAAGTCCTTTGTTTTCTTTGTAGCTATTGAGAGTATTATTGAGCCTTTTATTTGACTCTCAGCTTGACCTTTATTGGTACATAGAAATGCTACTGATTTGTTTACATTGATTTTGTGACATGAGACTCCACTGAATTTATTTACTAGTTGAAGGAGTATCTTGGCAGAATCTTTGAAATTTTCTAGATAAAAATGGTGGTTTGACCTGATCTTTTCCAACCTGATACATTTTATTTCTTTCTCTTGTCTGATTACTCAGGCTCGGATACACAAAGTTAAGGTGGTGATGCAACTGACAACAGTGAGCCCACTTGTTCCATTTCTTAGGGGGAATGCTTTGAACATTTTCTCATTTAGTATAATGCTGTCTGTCTATAAGTTTATATATGACTTTTATAATTTTGAGGTATTTTTTAATGCCTAGTTGAGGGGTTTTATCATGGAATAATACTGGATTTTGTATAATGCTTTCTCTTCATCTACTGGAGTGATCAGATGGTATATTTTTGCTTTTGTTCATGTGGTAAATCACATTTATTGATTCATGTTTTTGTGTGTAAATTGCCCTGCCCTCCAGGATGATGTCCACTTGGTCATTACAGATTAATTTTTTGATATGCTATTGAATTCAGCTTCCTAATATTTTAGTGATAACTTATGCATCTATATTTGTAAGAGGAGGTCTAACATTTTCTCACTTTGTTTTCTGGCTTTGGTTTCAAGGTGATATTGGCTTGGTAGAATGAGTTAGGGAGGATTCTTTCCTTCTCAGTGTTATGAAATAATTTCTCCAGTATCAGTCCCAGCTCATCATTGTAGGTTTTGTTGTGAATCCATCTTGTCCAAGGCATTTTTTAATTAGAGATTTTTAAAAATATTTCTTCAGTCTAGCTTTTTTTTTTTTTTTTTGAGAAAAAGTTTCATTTTGTCACCCTTGGTAGAATATGCCTGGCCTAATCTTCCTGCTCTTCATCAATCTCCTCAAGATTTCTATTTCTTTCTTTTATTTTAATGAGTCTTGGGAGGCTGTGTGTTTCTAGCAATTTGTCAGTTTACTTTGTTTTCTAGTTTATGTGCATAGAGATTTTCAGGGTATTTTTCAGACATTTTGTATTTCTATAGTATCTCCTATTTCATTTCTGATCAATCTTATTTGGGTCCTTTCTCTTCTATTTCTGGTTAATCTAGCAAGAGATCTATTGATTTTGCTTATTTTTGTTTCATTGATCCTTTGTATTTTTTTTTAATTTTCTTTAGTTCTGCTATGCCCTTTGTTATGTCTTCTTGCTGCATTCCTCTATGTGCCAGTATATAACAACCATCTTTTTCTTTACCATTGTTGATTTAAATTCAATTTTATCAAATGTGAGAAGGGTGACACTTGCTCTCTTTTGGTTTCTATTCATGTGGAATATTTTTAGCCATACCTTCACCTTGACCTTCTGTGAGTACATGAAAGTTAGATGTGTTTCCTGGAGACAGAAGATACTTTGGTTGTATTTTATATCTATTCAGCCAGTATATGTCTTTTATTTGGGACATTCAGACCATTAACATTGAGTGAGATTCTACTGATCATGTTTGATGGCACCTTATTGCTTTGTTTCTCTTCTTGTGCTATTGTATTATATGAGCTGTAAGCCTTAGTTCTCAGGTGATTTACACTGGTGTGTGTCTTTTGGGCTAATCCATGTATATAATTCATGAATGCGTATTTCCTGCAGGGCAAATCTGATCATGACATATTCCCTGAGTATTTGGTTGTCTAGAAAAGTCTTCATTTCCTGTTTAAATATAAAATTTAGATTTTCAGGATACAAAATTTAGACTGGCAGCTGGCCTATAACAGTAGATTGAAGATGAGGTTCCCAACCCCTTCTGGCTTGCAATGTCTCCACTGAGAAGTCTGTAGTTAGCCTGATGGATTTTCCTTTGAAAGATACTTGATTTTTTTTCATTTCATGGATTGCAGGAGTACCTCTTTTGTGTTAACTTTGCCTAGTCAGATAACTATATGTCCTGATTGTCTCTTTGCAGTGACCTTGAGCTACTAAATGTCTAAATAGCAAGACTAGGAAAGTTTCCCTCAATTATTCTCTCATATAGGTTTTCCAGACCTTGTTCTTTTTCTTCTTCACTGTCAGGGATGCCTATAATTCTTATATTTGACCATTTTACATAATCTCATATTTCATGTAGGTTTCCTTCATTCTTCTTTCTTCTTTATTCTTTATTTTTGACTGATTAAATAAATTTGAAAGAGTTGACTTCAAACTCTAAAATTCTTTCTTCTGCCTGGCCTAATCTATTCTTAAAACTTTCTACAATGTTTTTATATTTCCTTAAATGAAATTTTCATTTCTAGGTTTTCTTTTTTTTTTTTTTAATTATCTACCTTTTTAGTAAATTTTTCAATCTGAAATTATTTTTCTATTTTCTTTGCATTGGTTGTTTATTTTCCTTTGGATTTTATTGAGCTTCCTTACCATACATATTTGAACTTCTTTATCTCTCATTTCCATATTTTCATTTTGTTTGGATTCATTGCTAGAGACCTAGTGTTCTAGAGATGTAGTATGCCAATTCAGAAGTCTCCTTTCCCTCTGATTTTTCATAATTCCATAATTGTACTGATTCTTTCTCATAGGAAACTGCTGTCACTTCTTGATTTTGGTTGTCATTTCTTGATTTGAGATTTTCTTTTCTTTAAATGGAGTTTATTTTCCTCCCTGAATCTTAAAAGTATTTCATAGCATTTATAGGTAAGAAACTCTGGCTTTGCTTGTAAGTGCTTTAATGGTAATCTAGATTTGGGATGGGTGCCTTGGTTATAGATATCCTTATTGTGGTAATTTTCTCAGTTGCTAGTTATTTGTATGCGCTAGTGATGGTGAGTTATGTATGCAGGCAGATTCCCTATCTCTTGTTGATGAGGGAAGATGGAAGTCTTTAAAATCCTTTTTTTTTCCAGTCTGTGGTCTTCTTAACAGTGTGAATTATATTGGGAAGCTCAGTTCTTCTGAGACAGTAGGTGGTGCTTGTTGGTAAGAGTCAACCAAGCCCTGTAGTTTTGAGTCAGTAAATACTTTAAAGGGCTATGCAAATTGTCCTTCCCGCTAGTAGGTGGTGTTTGCCAGAAAAAGCTGTCTGTTCTTTTGTTTTCTGCAATGTTTCTGCTGCCCATCTACTCAGGAGAACACTGGAATGCCCCAGGGCCCTGGATATTCCAGAGGATTCCTTCTCCCCACCATAGCAGAGATGGGTGGAGGAGCAAGGCTGATGGTAATTAATTGGGTTAATCTTCCTTCAGACTCCACAAAGGCAGGTAGGGCAGCTGTCCCAGCAGGGGTCAAGGGTCTACTCTCTGGCTATTGGGGCAAGCCACCAGGTAAGGGTCCGTCCGCACCAAGCCAGGAAATCTGCTCATGGGGGAAGGGCCATCTGGGATTCACCATCTGGCTGTCAGGAGTGGGTTTTGATTTTCTCCCTTCTTTCCTGCCCTCTCCTTCTGGCATCTGCCAGCAGGCAGGAGCTGGGAGTAGCTTAGCTCACCAGCAATTATGCTATGGGCTGGGTGGGATTCCACCTGGGTTGAGAACACAATTTTCCTGTGGGGGGAGAGGTGCTACACAAACCCACACTGTGCTCTATACTTCTCTCGATCTGGCCACGTGGGCTCTTTTGCTTCCCAAGATTATTTCACAAAATTCTCTTCATGCCCTTAAGCAATATGATTGAGCACTAGGGGTATGAGATCTGGCCTGTGGGCCTGTCCTGAGTCCCTCATGTTCATGCTAGGGAGAAGTGAGCTGGTTCCAGTTGGCTGTGGAGTATTCAAGCAGGTTCATTGTCCCTCCACTTCAGGAACATCATGTTCCTAGACATAGAGCTCATAGTTTGAGCACCTCTTGGTCTGCTGCAGGTCTTTGAGAGGAAAGGTGTGAGCTCTACTCTCTGGGGAAACTTTGGTGTGGTGAGTGCACAAATAAAGGAGAAAAAAGCCACTGCTGAAAGTCTCATTAGAATTCTTTAGTAGGAGCAAAGGCTTCACCTTCTACTTTTCAAAAATCTGCTGAAAATAAGCTAACACTAGACAGATTAAAAGGAGATAAGGCATACATTTATTTCAGTGTGCATAAGTATGAGGGAATTGTAGGAAAATGATTACCAATTATTCAATGAGGTCCAGATACATATATATCCTTCTTCATATGGGAAAGGGAGATGAGGAAAATGTAACAATTTTTAGAGAGGTGGTAAATGACTTCAGGGAAGATAAATGGACCTGTCAAATATAAATTAGCTTGTAAACAATTCTTTTTGAAATTTGAATGATCCCCAGAAGCAGGTAACAGTTTATAACAAAGTCCATCCAGGTGTGGTTATATTCCTCAGTCTGTTCTCCTGGAATAGATAATGAAACGCCATGGAGCAGATAGAAACCATCATGTTCACTTTTGTGGATTTGGTCATAAGTCAGAAAAGGGAAAATCAGAGTAAAATTCTATCCTGTGCTAGGGTGGAGGAGACAGGAGAGACCAGAACATCTTAGTTTCTGAGGTAGTTTCTAGAACCTTCCTATTTTTGTGTAACTGTCTCAGCATGCAATAGTACCATACTCTTAGGATATCATTTATTTAACCCCAATATCATCAAGTTGTAGGCATAGGTACAGGAAGTTGGTAAGCCCTGTAGGAAAATGAGTGAAAAATGAAAATACAAGGTTGAGAACACAGAGAGCTTCGTGCATGATACCTACTGATCAGTAGTAATAATGGTTCCTTATTCATTCACTCCTTTGCTCAGGCTTCCTGTGTGTGTATGCATGCGTAGTGCATGTATACACACATGTGTATCTGTTTTTATATGCTATACGCACTACTTTGTCAGTAGAAGCTGATAGACAAGTCATATCTGTTGCTAACTTCATGAGTCTTACATTCTAGGAAGAGTGGAGGCAAGTAAAAAAGAAAAGTACTCAAAAATAAGTAAAAATTAAATGGTTTCTTAAGTATAATGAAGAAAATAGGATTTGGAATACTAAAAAATTAAGTGAAAGCAAGTGGTCAAAGACAATTTTATTAAATATGTTAGATTTTTATGTAAGTGTATTTATATTATCTAGGCAACAATGAAACAAATTAGGTCACACATATCATATATTTAATCTTAGATCCTTAAGAGGATTTTGGATTATTGCAAGTTAGAGGCACCATGTTCTATTGATGAGATACTGACATTTATGGAATCTCAAAGTTAAAATCTGGGAACTCAGAATATAGCTAGAATCGTGTTCTCACTGTTCTGACAGTACCCTGTGAGATAACTGATAAGTTTGTTTATAGATTCCATTCATTCCACAGATACTTATTTAGAAAATGTGTTTCATACACTTTATAAGTTATTAGAGAGTTTTATTTTTAAAACCTCAGTTTATTAAAAGAAAAAACATAGCTTTATATACTATAAATAAAACAAAATAAAGACATATCTATTATATGATAGGAGTCTAGTTGTGGTGATGGAAGAGGCTTAACCTTGAAATTCTATTGTTAAGCGAGAAGATTTTTTTCCTCTACTCTTTTTAATTTAGTAACTGGGACTTGCAAATTAAACTGACAAAAGGCAGATTAACAGGAGGAAGAAAACAGATTTATTTATTAGTATACACTGGAGTTCACAAAGAAATGTGACTCAGGTGATTAGAATTTGGATTTATATACCATATTAATAAGGGATGGAATAGGGCAAAGGGATACTTTTTGAAAGAAAAAAATGATATTTCATAAATGTTAACAGGCCCTTATAAAAATAGATGAAGAAGATGATAGTTTTGTGACAATGCCTCCTTAAGAATGGTGCCAAATGAATTTTTATCTCTGAGATGAGTGCAGTTGCTCCCAGGGAAGGGATTTATGACAGTTGTATCTTTTTGGAGTCTCTGCTTTGGTGCAGATAAGAATATTCAGGTACTCAAATGCCTTTAGCTCAAAATTATTTTTATGCCAAAGTGGATTATTCTGATCCCCTCTGCCATCTCTAAGAATAGAGATGTTCAAATTGATGCATAGTAGGTTCAATTTAGTTTTACTGACCAGGAGAAAAAGAAGGGACATAATAGCCTACAAGAGACTTCTAGAGTTGGATAGTTGTTAGAGCATTAAAGAAACAAATTTTATTGGGGAATTATGGAGATATAGAAAGAGATACCTCCAAATAGAATTGAGCTCAAATCTAAATACAGTGAGAACAAGTGGGGATAACAAGAATTTATAGCCAGGAAGCAGAGTGGGGTTCAGTTTTTGGAATATTACTAGGAGGAAATATCAGGGGTAATGTAGGATTCTGGCTAAATCTAGCCTAAGAGCATCTTGCTGAAGACAGGCCAGTGTGATCAGATACCAAAGTTGGGAGATGAGGAATTTGATCAGCTGTCAAAGGGGAATCAGATATCAAAGATGGGGGCGTTTCTTTTTTTTTTTTTTTTTTTGAGACAAAGTCTCACTATGTTGTCCTAGGTAGAGTACCATGGTGTCACAGCTCACAGCAACCTCAAACTCTTGGGCTCAAGCGATTCTCTTGCCTAAGTGTCTCAAGTAACTAGGACTGTAGGCACCCACTACAATGCCTGGCTATTTTTTCTTGCAGTAGTCATTGTTGTTTAGCAGGCCCAGGCTGGGTTTGAACCCTCCAATCTTAGTGTATGTGGCTGGTGCTGTAACTACTGTGTAATGGGCGCTGGGCCTGGAGGCATTTCTTTAAACTGACTTTGCAGAATTCTTGTGTGTGTGTGTGTGTGTTAAGACATTTATATTCTGCATTTAGAAAAATTCACAGGTACCTTTGTAAGATGAACCATAGGCATGATCCCACCAATCACCCTCCTCCACCCATCCTCCCTCTCCCCCCCCCTCCCTTTTCCCCATATTGTTGAACTATAATTGGGTTATTGCTTTCATATGAAAGCTACAAATTAGTTTCATAGCAGGGCTGAGTACATTGGATACTTGCTTTAAAAAGTTATGAGCAAGGAAGCCCAAGGTGCAGTAGCAACAAGGCTTGGTAGAAAAGAGGGTTCACAGGAGCCTGACAAAAATATAGCTCAAGAATGAGGTAAGAGTCTTAGTATAAATCTGGAGTTGGGAAAAGTGTTAATAGTGACAGAAGCAATGGCAAATAGAATGATCTTCTAAAATTCATGGATAGAGAACACAACGGCCTTTGATTTCTTTTTCTTTTTAAAAATTTATGGATTAACCTTGAGTTTCACCAAATTTTTCTAGATTGAGTATGTAGGTATTGATCTTTACTGGCTGAGAATCTATATGTACACCATACATAATTAAAAATTCAAATAATTGTTTAGAAGAAAGTTACTAATCCAGGAGGACTAACTACTCTGATGAGGTCAGGGCCTTCATGGAGAACAATATTGATCATTAGGAGAAAACTTTGCTGTGGTTGTTCTTGAATGGACAGAATTATTCAGTGAAAAAAATTCCTATTGAAAAGAAGTTGTCAGAATTCTTCAAATTCTTCTTTCCTAATTAAGCCTTTGAATTGGAGCTATAATTTCAGATCAAAAAAAAATTGTAGAGAGCAATGAAATTCTATAGTCAGGGAAGAACTGTGAGTAGAACAAAGGGATAATTGCAAAACCTTAATGAAAACAGAAAATAACAGCAATTTAGGTTGCTCATTGACATCATTTTTCTGTTTGTAATTGGTAGGCAATTAGCACGCAATTGTTCCATCTTAGTTGGGTTTCAGAAAGGTGTTTTTTTGTTCGTTTTTTTTTTGCCACATACAGGCACATTCTTCATACTTTTTCCCCCTCCAGGCTCTGTTGGCCCTCTCTCAGGGGTTCTTATTCTTTTTCCCTTTAATGATATGTCTCTTAGTTAGGGTGTGCATTTTCCTGAACAGTGTTGCCAAACCCTAAATCAATGTATTTAAAAGATATAACCTCCTCACGTCTTTTTGTTAGGAAGGACAATAAGTGCAATAATACTTGCCAAAACTTCGTTTTAATGGTGATTAAAAAAAAATTCTCTATACCTAAATATTTTAAGGGTGATTAAAAATATTCTCTACACCAAAATATTTTTCTGACTGATGCCTAACATCCCCTCATTAAAAAATAAGTTACTGAGAGTTAGTGAAAACCTCTCCACAATGCAAGTGCCACTTTGTGGATATTAAATAAAATCTGTTCTTAGAAAAAATTTTCTATATGTTTTTACTATAATAAATCTGTAATAAATTCCACTATAATAAATCTTTTCTAAACATTATACACACACTTAAAGCCAAGACAAAATATACAAAGTGGTGTCCGGTTATTACTTCCATGCCCAAGGCCTGAATCTATCATCTGAATGTGTTCTCTGATCCTGGTATCAATGGATTAATGATTATTGAAATCACTACACAATTTTTAGTAATAATGGAGGGGAAAGAAGAAAGCTTAGATAAATCTTCTCTATGATCTATAATGATACAAAAAATATTTTTATATCGTATAGTACAGATAGCTTAACTTTTGCTAATTTAGTGTTGTTATCATTGGCAAGCTTGGGTTATATTGGCTAATCCAAGGTTGGTTTCCAACCTTGAAAACACCTTCAGGTGCCTTATGTAGCAATTCTAGACTAATCCACTGGTTTATAACCAGAAACGCTATAGAGTAATAGTCCTTCAAGATACATCCTACTCAAGTGAACTTTTCTAGAACTAGAATATAAATGTTTTGATACAATGACTAAGCAAATGACATGAATATTTATGTTAACCAGCTTGATGAAAGTATTTCAAATTGTATATGAAAACAGTACAATGTACCCCATGTTTGCATTAACGTATACAGCT
>CAUYQV010013687.1:0-22364 GCA_963574575.1 Galagoides demidoff
TGACTGATAGATGTTATACTAGGCACAGCTTTTTTTTTTTTTTTGAGATGGAGCCTCAAGCTATCCCCCTCAGTAGAGTGCTATGGCATCACAGCTCATAGCAACCTCCAATTCCTGGGCTCAAGCGACTCTCCTGCCTCCACCTCCCAAGTAGCTGGGACCACAGGCGCCCGCCACAATGCCTGGCCATTTTTTGGTTGCAGCCATCATTGTTGTTTGGCGGGGCCGGGCTGGGGATTCGAACCCGCCACCTTAGGTGTACGTGGCTGGCGCCTTAGCCAATTGAGCCACAGGCACCGAGCCTAGGCACAGCTTTAAGACTTAACTTTTTATCAGCCAAGTTAGGTATGGTCTTGCATTCTTATTTAGAGAGTGAAAGCTGAGGAATGAAATCTGTTCTCTAATTGAAGACGTTTTTGGCTTGTGTACTTGGGATATTCTAGTGTATACCTTGCCCATGTCATCACTTCTCTCCTGGGTAGCCTGTTTTTACCATGAGGCAGTGACCTCTGTAACTTTGAGATAGGAAGCTGGTTGCCATATTGATCTGATTTTTCCAGTCTTATGTGGGTAATTTACTAATGAAAAAACATATTATACAGAGAATTTTCAAAATTAAAAATGTAATTAACATTTATCTCAATAGGAAATTTTTATGCATTCCTGAGCCCAAGGTGATACTAATTGATGCTAACACAGCACCAGATTCCATTAAAATGGACAAAATTACTTTAATAGGCAACATTAGCTATCATAACACAACCTAATAAATCATATTATCTTTATTATCATCAATTATTACTTTACAATGTAGCTGTTTGTTATTGAATTCTTTTTGTAGCTATTATCATCATATGCTTCAGATGACTCTTAAAGACACAACATAAAGATGCTATGACAGTCAATATTTATGTATTTCAACCTTTAACTCATAGACCAGAATAACAAGAAAACAAGAATAGGGAAGACTAAAAATAAAGTGGAAACAGTGAAAATGATATCTCCACTGGGTCTTCAGACTCAGTCTGAAGACTAACAGTCTGAAGCAGACAAGTAGATTGCTTTTTATAGTTTTGCTATTCTCAAAAATTCTATAATAATAGACTTTTTAAGAAGAAGATTTGGGCAGCAGCTGTGGCTCAAAGGAGTAGGGCACTGGCCCCATATACTGGAGGTGGTGGGTTCAAACCTGGCCCCAACCAAAAACTGCAAAAAAAAAAAAAAAAAGAACAGACTTAAACTTGTAAAACAATTGCAAAGATAGAAGCACATAAAAATTCCATGTGCCTGCACATCCAGTTTACTCATTATTAACATGTTACAATGAATAAACAAGTATTTATACATGTTTGTTAACTAAAGTTTATGCTTTATATTTCTTTAGTTTTGCCTAAATGTTTGTCTTTGTCCCAGGATCCCAGCTAGGACACTATATTATGTTTAGTTTTCATGTCTCCTTACCCTCCACTTGGCGGTGACTATTTCTTAGACTTTGCTTGTTTTTGATGACTGTCTTTGGTTATTTTCTGCCGCTCTGACATAATACCACAGACTGGGTAATTTATAAAGAAAAGTTTATTTGGTTCATAATTCTGGATGCTGAGAAGTCCAAGAACATGGCATTGGCATCTGGGAAAGGGCCTTTGTGCATTATCTCATTGTGGACAACAGAAGGCAGAAAGCAGAAGGTGGAAGCAGGTTTATGAGACAGAGAGAGAAAATGGGCCTCTCCTTGTCTCAGGAATCCATCCTTTTGATAACTCACTCACTCCCATGATTACAACATTCATGAGACCAGAGTCCACTGTTTAATACTGTTATAATAGCAATTACATTTTAGCATGAGTTTTGAAGGGGATCGTCTAAACATAAAAACGTCCTTCACACTTTGAGGAGTACTGGTCAAGCATTTTGTAGGGTGTTCTTCTCTCTATTGGAGTTTGATGCTTTCTTAAATATTCTAATGGAGTTATAATTTTTTTTGAGGAACACTACAAAGGTAAAAGAGTCATTTTTATCATGTCATACCAAGTGTACTGCATTATGTAGGGTTCTGCAGAGAAACAGAACAAATAAAATCTGCATAAATGGATTTATTTTAAGGAATTGGCTTAGCAATTGTGGGACCTGTTGAGTTTCAAGTCTTAAGGACAGGTTGGCAGAATGAAAACTCAGTAAGTTGTTCCTGTAGTCTTGAGACACAATTTTGTCTTCTCTAAAATTCTTCAGTTTTTGCTCTTAAGGCCTTCTACTGATTAGGTTAGACCCACTAGTTATTGATGTTAATCTCCCGTACTTACAGTCAACTGGTCATAGACATTAACCTCATTTATAAATATATATACATTTAAAAAATAACTTCACGGTGATGTTTACATTAGTATGCATAACTGTGTATCATAGCCCAGTCAAATGGATACATACAACTAACAACCACAAGTACATATTAAGAACATGATTTATGACTGTTCATGTTGATTCCAATCACCTGGCTGAGATAGTATTCATCAGGTTTATGAGGTTACTCTTTTTTGTCATTATTTGTAGCTTACACTTATGGAGTGTGCTTCTTGAAGGTAGGCTATATAAATTTGTTTGGATTATGGAAAGAAGGTTTATTTATTTACTCAGTCATTTATTTATATTAACATGAACCCATGGATATTTATTTTATACTTTGAATCCAATGCTGCTACTTTATTCATTTTAATCACTTAAATTGTTGCAACACTGGCCATGAGTAGCTCATTCAGCTGTCTCCTGTGTTCCTCTCACATACCTTCAACATGTTGCTTTTCACTTCCTTACTTTATGTAACTATAAGATTCTCCAAGTTCATCTTTTGTATTTCCAAGCCCTTTCCTAGACTCATCCATTTCTCCGTGTATGTAAGATTATATATGTACACACACATATTCATAATTTTTTCTATATGTAAACATTAGTATATCTATTAAACTAAATATGAGTTCATGTTGATATTTTCAACTTTGATACACCACCACATGGATCATTCTAGCCCCCTCCCCTTGCTTATCTGTAAATTTCTTTTCTTATAATTTTTAAAAATTTTCAGATAACATGAAGGTATAAATGATTAGGAAACATTGTTTGCATTTCTAAGTTCAAGTTCAAGTTGTAGTTGACCCCTTCATGGAGGGTGGGGTGCTGCATATCCTTGCATTGTGCCTTTTAGGTGAAAGCTCACCAATCCCCTCTCTCCTCCCCTTTCCTCTCTTTCCTCCCCCTCCCCCACTTGAATATACTTGTTTTGTTATTTTTCATATGAGTGTGTAGTTGTTTTTCTATTGGTTTCATGTTAGTATTGAGTACATTGGCTACTTACTTTTCCATTCTTGTGATACTTTATTAAGAAGGATGTGCTTCAACTCTCCCACATAAACACAAAAGATGTAAACTCTCCATATTTTTAATGGATGAATAATACTCCATGATATATACATATCACAGTTCATTAATCAATTCAAGGTTATCAAGGTTGATGTAGTTATTAAACATCAAGCATTTGGATTGCTTCCATGTCTTGGCAACTGTGAATTGAGTTGTAATAAACTTGGTAATGTAAATGTCCTGTGATAAAATGATTTTTTTTTCTCTTGGGTAAATACCTAGTAATGGGATTGCAGGATCAAATGGAAGGTCTACTTTCAGCTCTTCGAGGATTCTCCATACTTTTTTCCATAGAGACTGTTGCAGCTTGCAGTCCCACCAGCAGAGCAAAATTGTGCCCTTCTCTCCACATCCATGCCAGTATCTACAATTTTAAGACTTTGTGATGTGGGCTATTGTCACTCAGGTTAGGGGATATCTCATAGTGGTTTGATTTGCATTTCTCAAATAGGAGCAACCTAACTGCCATGTCCTATGATCCATTTACTTGATTTTCAGTTCTAATATGTGCAAAGGACTATCAGAATTGTTAACCAATATTATCATGGAAAATAACTTTATCAGTAAGAACAGGGTGTTTCTGCACAATTTCTTTTGTCATCAATTTCATAGACTCCATTCACTTACAAATTACTTTGGAATTTTTATTAACCTTTTTATTGTTTTACAAATTTGTGACTGTCTTTTCATAGTCTGGATTCTTTCCTGGGATCCTTGACCTCCTAAATGATTTTATTCCCATCATTTGTCCTATAAAGCCCTTTGGGTTTTGATATATGCATAATGCCATTTAGTATTATGCAGAGTTATTTAGTCACCCTAAATACACTGTATGGGCTGTCCAACCTTGTGGCTTGTTTGTGTTACACTGGAAGAAGAGCTGTCTTGGCCCACACGTTAAACACACAAACACTGATGAAAGCAGATGAGCACAAGAAAAGGTCCATTCATAATTTTTGTGATATTTACTACCACAGACAAGCTAAAAAGTCCTCACATAATAATCCCCATGTGGCTCTGAGGCTGCAGGTTGTCCATCTCATCAAACTTTCTCCACATTGCTCCCTGGCAATCACTGATATTTTAACTGTTTCTTTGCTTACCTTTCCAACGTCATTTAATTAAAATCATACAATATGCAGCCCTTTCATGCTAGCTTCTTTCAGGGGGCAATGTCTTTTCATGTGGATTGATATCTCTTCTTTTATCATTAAAAAATATTTCCTTATATGGAGGTACCACAGAGTTTGTTTAGCCTAGATAATAAATTGCAAGTAATCTGTTTCACAAGACTTGGTATGTCATAGATACAAGTTTTGAGTGTTTGCTCATCTGAACATGTTTCTGATGACTTTTGAAAAGACAAATATTTTAATGGATACATGATCATCATAAACACGAACTTTTATTTTCAATGACCTGTAATAACACAAATTGGTAATATGTACTGGTCATATTTTGTCAGTTTTAAAAAGTACATTTTCCATATCTAACATCTCTGAAATTATGATGAAGCTTATAATTAATAGCTTCATACAATCACTTTGGGGTGGCACAGTTATGACAATTTTGTTACACATACACAAATTTGGTCACAGATCTGTTTTTGTCAAAATTTAAGTTAAGTATGTGCATTGAGTTGCTGTAGATTGAGATTAAATACCCTGTCCAATGTCTCTGAAAGAATTACATGATAATTCATTAGTTAAATATATAGGTGTTGACTATAAAAAAGTCATGATCAGAGATGAGGGACATAAATTTGATGTTAACGTAGATGTATTCATTTTTAGAAGAATGATTATAATTCTATTTTTTCCTGCAAACACTAAGCTTTATGTTATGAAAAAAAGGTATAACCCTAAACTAGAGTAGTGAATGCAATTATTTATTTTACAATATATATAAACAAATATTGCCTATCACACTCAAAGGAATGCAATTGAAAACCTGAGAAACTGCCCAAACCTTGGTGTAGGTGAAATTAATTGTGGCAGGCGCCATGGTCCCAGCTATTTGGGAGGCTGAGGCAAGAGAATTGCTTAAGACCAAGAGCTGGAGGTTGCTGTGAGCTGTGATGCTAGGGCACTCTCACACAAAGTGAGACTCTGTCTCTAAAAAAAAAAAAAAAGAAAAAGAAAAAGAAATTAATTTCAAAGCAAATGAGAGGCTGGTGTGATGGATTGTCACTCAGAATTATCATTAAAGCATTATGTCACAGTTTAATTGGCAGTCTTTTGCTGTCTTATTAATAGCAGATAAAATAATGGTGTGTCTTACCATCCTTAAAATCTTATATTTAATAACACATGGTATTTATGATGTCTGTGCTACTTGATCTATGTACTCAGTATCACTTACTTTTCTCTGTCATCCAATGTGGCAGGTACTATTGTCCTAATTTATAGATGGTGCCATTTACAAAGAATGCAGAGCTTACCAGAAGACATAAAGCAAATAATTGGAAGACTGTGAACTTGAGTCTTTGATAGCATAGCCCATGTCCTTATTTCCCACTGTTGTTCCTCCACAGGGCTCTACTCCCTTCTCACATTTGTTATTACTGAGAGTTTGAAGTTGGCCTGTTTTTTGTTCATTTGTTTTTATAATTCAAATACTTTTGGATCTTGCCTATCTCCTTAACTTTTTTTCCCATTTAAGTATCCACTAAAATAAAGACTAAAATTTAAAAACAAGAAATTTAGGGCAATAAACTGGAGTTTGAGAGGCCCACCCAATGTGCACAATGCAAGGGTATATTTCAAAGTAACTAAGAATAAATTTTACATGTCTTACACAAAAAATAAGTAAGTGTGGTGATAGTATATTAATCAGTTTGATTGAAGCATTCCACGTTGTATATCAAATCATCACATTGTAACCCATAAAAGTATACAATTATATTTTTAATTGGAAATTAAATAAAAATATAATAAAAGTAGATATATGGGAGAGAGGATCTAATTAAATATGTTATTGAGAGTCATTGACAATTCTCACCTGAGAAGTAGATAATAACCAAATATAACTCCATTGTTACGGAAATTAGCAATATTTGAAAGCTGAGAAATGCAGTCTCTGTGGAAAATTTTTCAAGTAGAGAAAGAAATGTAGGGTACAGGAGTATTACTCCTTACCTTCATGTAATTGGACAATATAAACCTTCAGGATTTTGCAGAGAATCATATCAGTAGTAGAGGAAAAATTTAGATACTCTTTAAATTGAAGGACACATGCAAAGGAAAGGGATAACATTACAGAGACAGTGAAAAGAACTAAGAAAGATTTGGAAGACAGAGAATATGTATAATGTATAATGTAGTTTTTTTTAAAAGATGTAATTTCAAAAACATACCAGAAAAAATAGTATTGAGAAGAGAAAATATAACAAGGATCATTTAATTGAAAGTTTTCATGAGTATCGATAAAATTCATTAGAAGTTACTAATACCCAGGTTGTTGAAATGTTTAGTGCTTCAAATTGTCCTGTAAGCATCATGACAGAACAATAATGATGTCTAGAAGAGGAAGAAAACTGTAGCTTTCTTAGAACTCACACATTAAACATGTAGCAGTGGATAATTTTCATCAATGGTTGTTTTTGTTGCTGATTACCCTTTCTAGAATTTGTGTGTAATGAAAAACTTAGAGAGATATAAGTATTGCCTTGCTACAGAAGAAAAGAAGGCATACCATACACACTCTTCACTTCAAAGATTTCAGCTGCCAAAGATCATTGTTCTTCTATAACACAATAGATTGTATGTGCAGGAGTTGCCTGGCCACCTTTGTGCTTTGAGAATTGGGTCTCTGGAAACATCAAAAAAATGATGATGATCTTATGTCTGCAAGTAATAAAGGTCTTTGTCTTGGACCCAATTTAGACTGGTTAGATTGACTTTTTCAACCTAACCAGCTTAACTTCTTAGCTTATAAAGAGGGTAAAATCTTACTCTTCATTATTCTTGACAAGACCAATTGAATTTTTAAAAAACTGATCAGAAAACCCTTTTTAGATGTAATATAATTCAGAAGTCATGCCATTAATTTTCTTCTCCCAGAAATATTTCATAAAAAATATTAATACTGGATCAAAGTTATAAAATAAGTATTTTATGAGTTGGTAAGTCATGGTGTAAAATAATTGTTAATGATCTTTAAATCAATTAAGTATAAACACGATTAGAAGTAATACATACATATATATACACATATACACATATATACAAGTATATATGGTAAAAGAATATTTGATTTTAGAAGAAAACTATATAAAATTAAGAATGACTACTTAGTTATAAGCATCTAGATCAAAAACTCTAATAGTACCAGCAGAAACTTGGAGGTAAATGGAAGAGAAATAAAAGTGTTATCATTTTATAAATGTTCTCATTTTTAACAGCAGGTAGTTAAGATAGCTATTCTGTACACATTCTTAACATCTAATACGTTATTTAAAAACTTAAAAGAAATAAGCAGTAATTGCTAGGACATTTTAATGATGAAAACTATTTAGAAATTAGCCCAATTTAGTAATAATAGAAAAAGGTAAATAAAAAATATAGCAATCAGACTGTAAAATTATGCCAAAATTTTGACAGCATCCAATGTTGGTTAAGTTGTGGTATATTGGGATTCTCCAGAAAAACAGAATCAATAGCATATATGTGGATATAGAGGAGGGGATTTACTAGGGGAATTGGCCCATGTGACTGTGAATGCTTAGAAGTGCCACCATATGCTGCTCTCAAGCTGGAGAACCAGAAGTATAATTTGGTATGAGTCTGAAGACTCAAAGACTCAGAGAACCAGAGCTTCCATGTCTAAGGCCAAAACAGAGAGATGTCCCAGTTTTACAAAGGAAAGGGATGAAGGGAGGGAGAAAGAGAGAGAAAATATGAATGAATCGACCCTTTCTCCATATTTTTAATCTATTTAGACCCTTAAGGACTTGGATGATGTCAGCTCACATTTGAGGGATTGGACTTTCTGTATGTAGTCTACTGATTCTGGAAACACCCTCACAGGCACACCCAAAAATAATGTTTTACCAGTTATCTGGATATCTCCGCCTAGTTAAGTTCACACAAAAATTAACCATCACAGCTGGTGAACTGGGAATGTGGTGAATTCTCAATCACTGTTGATGGTACTGTCAACAGATAATAGTGGTGTTTACCCCACCCCAAAATATGTACTTTGAGCTCTAAAATTATGTTCCAAATACATATTCATATATATGCACACTTAACTATATAAAGAGTGTGAAGATATCCATGGCTTTTTACTTAAAACTATTCTACTTTTCCTTTGTACTAATAAACTTACACATAGACACATGGTTTTCCCAACTGCTTTCCATCTCTCAGCCTCCTTTATGTGACTCTTTATTGCTAGTTGAGGGTTTAAGACAGTTCTGCCTTTGGGATGGTCTTGTGTCCTCCTCCTATCCAGCCTGTTGGCAGCATCTGACAAATGGCAGCAAGTTACAGCAACCGGGCCAGTGATGACAGGGCCCAAGGGGATCAAGAATGTCAAAAATAACTTGGGTTCTTGATTAACCACATGGGTCAGAAAGATAAATTTTGGATGTCACACTAAAAACAAATTAATACTATTATATTTATTTATTTATATTTGTGTATATAAAAATTAAAAAGAGTGATATTTATTTTATATATTTATATTATACAGGATGTCTCATAATTTTTACAAAGAGGTGGCCAACACATAGACAATATTTTATAAATAATTTGTAAAATTTTATAATAAATATTTTATAAATGAATGTACAATTTAGCTACAATTTCCAGTTTTCCTTATATTGTGAATGTGTTAATGTGTTTGTAAATAAATGCCAGATAAAGGCTCTTAGTGTTAACAAACAAACAAAAAACACCAAATTATCCATAAAAAATTCAAATATCATAAAGTTATCCACTAGATTAGAATAACAAAACCAACAAAATGGAAGAAAAACTATTACTTCCAAATTACGGTAGAACTTCAGTAAATTGACAAACCAAGGTTTTATAACAAACTGGTCAACATGCAGAGGTGGTCAACATAGGAACCAGGCCTACTGATATATACTCGTGGTGTAAGTCCAGTCTAGGAAAATTAGGTCAATTAGGTCAACTAGTCATCAATGTAGGGAGGTAGTCAACCATGGAAGTTTTATTGTATTACCAAAACAAAAAGTCACAGAAAACTTTATTTTATGGTAAAATAATGTCTGGCAATATAGATTATCAGAATCTAATGCAAATAAAGCTATGATGTTTTCCTTACATACCATTTATATGTTTTAAGCAAAATTTGCTTCTGACCTATATCATTTTCCTTTTGTGTGAAGAACATTTTTAACATTTCTTACAGGGGAGATCTGCTCAGGATTAATTGCTCCAGTGTTTGTTCTTCTTCATTTTTGAAGAGTAATTTTGCTGGATTTAGAATTCTAGGTTGATATATTTTACATTTCAATACTTAACTTATTGCATGCCCTCATTGCATACATGGCTCTGATAAGAATTCTATTGCAAAAAAAAAGAAAGAAAAAAAGACTTCTACTGCATTCTTATACTTGCTCCTCTGTAATTAAAGAATCCCTCCCATGACCACCACTGCTTCCTTCAAGATGCTCTCTTTCTCTTTGCTTTCCTGCCATGTGATATGATAGATCTGAGCTTCCCAGAGCATGTGGTTTGGTATCTGTCATTAATTTTGCAAAATTCTCAACCATCATTGTTTCAGAGTCTCTTTCCTTTCCTGGTATTCTAATAATACGTGTTACAACTTTTAAACTGTCACATAGTTCTTGGATAGTCTTCTGAAACTGTCACTTAGTTCTTGGATATTCTATTTTTCTTTCAGTTATTTTTCTCTTTGTCTTTCAGTTGACCTATTTTCAAGCTAATTTATTCTTTCATTTGCCATATCCAGTTTACCAATGAGTTCATTGAAGACATTCTTTTTTTTTTTTTTTAATTTTTCTTTATTGTTGGGTATTCATTGAGAGTACAAGAAACTAATTGCATTTGTTAGGTAAAATCCCTCTTATAAATGTGTCTTGCCCCCAAAAGGTGTGTCACACACCAGACCCCACCCCCCTCCCTCCTTCCCTCTCTCTACTCTTCCTTTCTCCCAACCACCTCCCTCCTTCCCTCTCTTTGCTCTTCCTTTCCCCCACCCCCCACCAGGTACTAGATCATTAACTGTCTTCATATCAAAATTCAGTACATAGGATTCATGCTCCTCCATTCTTGTGATGCTTTACTAAGAATAATGTGTTCCACTTCCATCTAGGTTCGTACAAAGGTTGTAAAGTCTCCATCTTTTTAAATTGTTGAATAGTATTCCATGGTATACATATACCACAGCTTCTTAATCCATTCCTGAGTTAGTGGGCATTTAGGCTGTTTCCACATTTTGGTGATTGTAAATTGAGCTGTGATAAACAGTCTAGTGCAAGTGTCCTTATGGCAAAAGAATTTTTTCCTTCTGGGTAGATGCCCAGTTATGGGATTGCAGGAGCAAATGGGAGGTCTAGCTTGAGTTCTTTGAGGGTTCTCCATACTTCCTTCCAAAAAGGTTGTATTAGTTTGCAGTTCCACCAGCTGTGTAAGTGTTCCTTTCTCTCCACATCCAGCATGGGCAGTTTTGAGATTTTGCGATGTGGGCCATTCTTGCTAGGATAGATGATATCTCAGCATGGTTTTGATTTGCATTTCTCTAATAATTAGGGACTATGAGCTTTTTTTCATATGTTTGCTAACTATTCATTTGTCTTCTTTAGAGAAGGTTCTATTCATGTCTCTTGCCCATTGATATATGGGATTGTTGGCTTTTTTCATGTGGATTAATTTGAGTTCTCTATAGATCCTAGTTATCAAGCTATCCTTTCCCCTTGTCGAGGTTGTCTATTTGCTTTAGTTGTTGTCTCCTTAGCTGTACAGAAGCTTTTCAGTTTAATTAAGTTCCATTTGTTTATTTTTATTGTTGTTGCAATTGCCATGGAAATCTCCTTCATAAAGTCTTTCCCCAGGCCAATATCATCAAGTGTTTTTTCCTGTGCTTTCTTTGAGGATTTTTATCATTTCATGCCTTAAATTTAGATCTTTTATCCATCTTGAATCAGTTTTTGTGAGGGGAGAAAGGTGCAGGTCCAGTTTCAGTCTTTTATGTGTGGCTATCCAGTTCTCCCTGCATCATTTATTGAATAGGGATTCTTTCCCCCAGTGTATGTTCTTGTTTGGTTTATGGAAGATTAGGTGACTGTAGGATGTTAGTTTCATTTCTTGGTTTTCTTTCAATTCCAAATGTCTATGTCTTTATTTTTGTGCCAGTACCATGCTGTTTTGACCACTGTGGCCTTGTAATTTTTGAGAGAGACTCTCACTTTGTCATAGCTCATGGCTCATAGCCATGGCGTTATAGCTCACAGCAACCTCAAACTCCTGGGCTCAAGCGATTCTCCTGTCCCAGCCTTCTGAGTACCTGGGACTACAGGTATCTGCCACAACACCCAGCCCTGCTATTTTTAGAGACAAGGTGTCACTTTTGCTCAGGCTGATCTGGAACCCGTGAGCTCAGGCAGTCCTGTCTCTGCCTCCCAGAGTGCTAGGATTACAGGTGTGAGCCACCACACCGGGCTTTCATCCAGGGTATTCTTCCTGTTTGTTACAGGGTTTTGTTTTGTTTTTCCTTCAGTATATTCTTTGGTTATTTCTTAGATTTTCTATCTCTCTGCTTTCATTACCCATCTATTCTTGCATGATGTCTACTTTTTCCATGAGATACCTTAAATATTATTTGTAGTATTTTAAATTCCTTATAGGATAATTTCAACATCTGTGTAATACACGAGTCTTGTTCTGATGCTTGATTTATCTCTTCAGATTGTTTTTTCTTGCCTTATTTTACTATGTCTTCAATTTTTTTTTTTTTTTTAAGAAATTTAGACAGGTTTTATCAGGAATAGGAACTAGGGTAAACAGGCCTTTAGGATGAGGATTTACGCTAAGCTGGCTAGAAATTGGGCTATGTTTGATGTCATAATATCATAGAGATTCATCTCTAAATATATGGTTCCTTTATGGCTGTGGCAGGGGGGGTGGGAGAGTGATTATTGTGAAACAGGCCAGGCTATCTCCCTTGTGAGGAAAGAGCATTCTTTCTTCTATGGTTCCTAATATCCTCTCCATCATACGTAAAGGGTAGAGGGAAACAGTTGTGATGGTCACAATGAAGTAACAGGAGCTAGTTAAGGACTGAGATTTAATCCTATGATAGCTGCTGCAGAGTCTTTTTCCTGACATTGTTGTATAGAATGCTCTGAACCTATTTCACAAAAATTTATTCTCCCTGCCATTCCCATATAGGGACCATATATGCTTAGGGGTAAATAATTATCAGTAAGAATCAGTAAAGTAAGTAAGAATATAGCACGATTAATGGTGATGAGATATTTATTTGTACAATACTAAACATTTAGTATTTAAATTTAATTCAATTTTATTTATTTAATGAATGAATTTTAACATTATATCAAAATAAATAATTTTAACAAGATATCAAAATAAATTTCAGATTGACTGAAACATTTAATTGCAAAATGAAATGTTAAAAGAACAACAAATATTGGTGATACGTGTTTGATCCCAGAAGGACAGAGTGTTTACATCGGAATTAAACTGAAGGGAAAACTACAATCAAAACAATTCATGATCCAGTATAAAAGATTTAAAACTTAATTTTAAAAAATTAATGAGAAAAAAGTGTTCAAAAAACTGAAAAGTATATTTTCCAATGCATAGTGCAGAATGATTAGAACTCTGAAAAATACAAGCCTCCTCTTATCCTCCCATAACCTCCCAGCACTTAGTTAGTTTTTTTTTTTTTTGAGACAGAGCCTCAAGTTGTCACCCCGGGTAGAGGGCTGTGGCATCACAGCTCACAGCAACCTCCAACTCAGGGGCTCAAGTGAGTCTCCTGCCTCCGCCTCCCAAGTAGCTGGGACCACTGGTGCCCACCACAACACCCGGCCATTTTTTGGTTGCAGCCATCATTGTTGTTTGGCAGACCCAGGCTGGATTCAAACCTGCCAGCTCTGGTGTATGTGGCTGGAGCCTTAGCTGTTTGAGCCACAGGTGCCAAGCTGTAGCACTTAGTTTTAAAGGAGATTTTTTGCCATTGAGTTCAATAGTTCTAACTTTTTCTTGGTCACCTCAGATAAGGTTTATACTTATATGATCAAAAGCACCCATGACACTATTAATAAGAGTGCTGCATGGATAGGCTAAACTGTAAGTTTTGGATACTTTTTGGTACAAAGAATGGCAACACTATTTTATTCCACTTCCGTGTAGAGTATACAATGTTATAGTTGGAAATTATGATCTAAATACCCAGATAGGAATGGTTTAATAAATTATCATGGAAAATTAGGTAATCTCTTAATTATCTATGACATTGAAAAATGCTATTGAAGAATGAAGTGGGAGGGGAGTGTGGGAAGCCAGATAACAAAGTAAGATAAGCAAAATGATCTCAGCTTTCTAAAAATCCTGATTCACTCACAAGTATAGGTCTATGAAATGAAACAAAAACTTCCAGGTTAATTCACCCTGGTGGTGCTGTGGTGGTCTGTTGACGGCCACCCTCTTTCTCTTTTCCTTTCTTTTCCCTTCCTCTGCCTCACTTTCTCTTTCAGTATATCTGCCTGTCTCTATTTCTCTGATGGTCTCTCTCTTTCCCTGTCTGTGTCATTTTCCAAACATTTTTCACTAAATATGTATTGTTTGTGTTAAATGTTACAAAAAATTGCCAGCTCCCGTCTATCCACTTTTTTTCTTTAACCTCAGGAAAGCTTCTGTTTTGCTACTTAACAACATTTGTCTGTTTCTTCTCTTCTAGTTGTGATTGCATCCTCAGGAACCCTGTGATTTACGTAAGGTTGCTGCCCTCCTCTTCCTTCTTCTTCTTCTTTTTTTTTTTTTTTGTCTTTTCTCTCTTTTTTTTGGAGAGCTTCACAAGTTTGTCCTGGAATCACTGATTTGCTCTTCTACTAACAGTCTATTAAAAGATTTTAAGAAAATGCTATTTTATGTTCATCTCTTGTCCTTTCAGTCTTTTAATATTACATGCAATATAAAAAATAAAATTAAAACTAATAGAAATAAAAACTGATCCCAGTTCACTGGGCTTGTTTTCTCCTTAGACTTTTTTTTTTTTTTTTAATTTCGCCATATGGTTTCCTCATAGCAATATCTTCTTACATCCTTCTATGGATAACAAGCTGTTATAAAAAATATCTTGCTCTTGTAATAGCTAAGCTTCATAGATATTGTTTGTCCAAGTTTTGAGGGTGGTATGCCTTTTCCTAATTATGTAATGTTCTTAGGAATTTGATATGTCCAATGCAGGTGTCCAGTGTCCTCTGTCCTGGCGTGGCTCCGCTTGACCAAGTTGAGAATCTCATCCTCACTTCACGGCCTCGTGCTTGTACATCCCCCATTGACTAAATATAAAATAGACAAAAACTTTCACAGACATTTTTCTCTGGGCTCCCAACAAATTCACACCTCTCACAGTGCCAAAATCTACTTTCAATGCCACCTTCTTGCCCAATTGTGTTATGGGATCCCAGCCTTTAAATGGAAGTATAGGAAAGTTGCTTAGAATGGGATACTGTAACTTTCTCAGGAGAAACATCTTTCATTAGAGAGATGGAAGCCTAATTTTTAGGTTGTAATTCTCTTGGACTTTGAAGAAAAGGTCATTCAACCTTGTTTTGATGGGCCAGACTTCCTCTGTGTTCAGCCCCTAACCACATGCTCAGTGATGTTGTTTACAAGCTGTGTCTCATCTGTCCTGGACTTTAGGGAAATTCCTCTAACATTTGTTAATAGATTTACTACTGGGTTTCATGTTGTGATAGTAATTTTTTTTTTTTTTTTTTTGCAGTTTTTGGTTGGGGGCCAGATTTGAACCCACCACCTCTGGCATATGGAGCCAGCACCCTACTCCTTTGAGCCATAGGTGCTGCCCAGTAGTTTTTTAAAAATGTCTAGTTATTAAGTGTATTTTCACAAGTACTTTTAATACTTTTGAGATTCAGGAAAGGTTGAATCATGGAATGTTAAAGTCTTCTAAACAGACACTGTAGGATCATGCATTTAAATAATTTTTTAACTTTTAAAATATCAGCAAAATGAGAGGATCAGGAGAATCTTCTTTGGAACAAATGAAATAGCCATAATTTTCTTTCTTTTTATTTTGCCAAATGGGATACCACTGCCAATATAGATTTGTTTTCCTTTTTATTGAAGTTTTGACGTTTCTGTATTTATAACCCTATATATATTCTCCCTCGGCCCTTTTAACTTACCTGTAGGCCTTCCAGAAATGCAGGCAAGACTTCACTTGCTAATTTGAACAAGAACAACAATAACGCTCCGTGAGCTCGGTAGCAGAGCCTCAGCAATTTGGGTGAAGCTCAGACTTCTCTCCTCTTGTTTCCTCACCTTGAGCCCCCTCCTCTTCCCTCACTGGCTCTCCCTTAGCAATTTCCCTGTCCATATACAAACCCATAGGTTATCTAGTGCTTCTAAGCATCCTGCTTTAGAAACATAGAGTGTTTCTCTATTTCAATTTAAAAGGACCTTTCCTGGCCACTGTGTCCTCCATCTTTGGATCACAGGTTGGACAAAAAATAAGTGAAATTGGGGCAGGTGGAATATGCAGTAATCCCTTCTTCCCTTCACACACATGCACAGTTGAACTCTGTTTGTAATGAGTTGAGAGAAAAGAGACCTGGAATGAGGGCTGGGTTGGTCAGAGGGGACTGGTCGCAATCACTCTGCTTATTTTCTGCTCTCATGACCTACTGGCCCTTATCGCCTGAAGGAATGCTACAGTCACCACTTGTCCAACTCACAGGCTGTTTACCACCAGGACTTCATGCTACTTCCAGCAAAGTCCTATGAGGGGTCGAGTGGGGTAGGTGTGAGCAGGAGGGATTATATTCATGGAAGTACAGCAATTTGAGTCATCAATAGACAGGTAAATCAGAGAAACATGTTTCCCTTTTGTTTAATTATCTATTTTATATTATCCTTCTCTCAGTACCTGGGGACTAACCACAGAGAGAACCACACAGAGCTTACCAACTAGATGAGCCTGGCATTGAAAATGAATATACTAATCACACTTCTTGGTCACTGTAACTACGCAGGTTATGAATATCTCTAACAGTGTAGCAGATAACATAGGAAATGAGAAGAGATCTGTTTAATTTATTCTTAAAATTTCTCTTTAATTTTAAAGAAATTCAGTTTTAACTTTAGTCCTATAGGGAAATGACTTCACACCTGTAAATGAAATGACTCCGTCACAAGTCATGGGAAGTGTACTCACATTCATTTGAATTCATTCAGCAAACCCAAAATGAATGTCTATGTCATTGGGTGACAAAGACATATCCAACTTAGATGCTTCAAGAATAGCAATCATAGAAAATTAGTTTTTTTGAAAGAAACAGTTTGAAATAATGCTGACACACTTCTCCGAGTCAATTTTCTCCTGAATTTGCACTTTTAAATGTGGTGATTTCAATCAGTGAACGACCCGCAAATTACAGTGTATGTGTGTGTGTCTACATGTGTGTTTATTATACATGTATACAATTGGGATTCAAAACATCATACTATACACACAGAGACACACACACAAATATACACACACAGAAAGACACGCATGTCCTGGTGGGCTGCCATCCACAGAAGTCCATGTGATCCAGCAGCATAACCAGACTATTTATTTCTGTTGTAATAATTATAGAAAAATAATGGTTCACTATTTCAGTAAAGAGTAACAATTATATTTAAATAATGTTTTTTGTGGCTTACTTAAATTCTCGATATATTTCCTCCTGACTGATTTTGAGACAAAATGAAAATTTTGATCTCTTGAGTCATGTCCATTAGAAGCAAAACTTTAAAAAAGGATTTAAACTATAGCCAATATATAAACACATCAGGTGTGAGATGTGGGAGGGCACGTCTTTGATGAGGTCCCTCTCCCACAGTGAGACCTTTTCTCCAGGGTAGAGGATTCACAGCAACACACACGTGGCTGGGACAGCTGTATCTACTCACCAAACAGACCTCAGTGGAATACGGATAAGACCCACTGCCATTGTTTGCACTCATTATTGAAGTAATCCGTTACATTCTCGTATGATTAATGCTAACTTTATCCATGTGTAATTTGCTTACTAGTCTAATTATTTGTTAATATTTTATTATTTCTAAAAAAATATTAGCTTTCCTTAAGCTGAGGTTTTTATAGATTATTAGAGGGTATTACTGTAACTAGTGTAAAAAATAGTGACTAGGCAGCACCTGTAGCTCATACGGTGCCGGCCACATACACCGAGGCTGGCGGGTTCGAACCCAGCCCCGTGCTAGCTACAAGACAATGACAACTGCAACAAAAAAAATAGCCGGACATTGTAGTGGGCACCTGGAGTCCCAGCTACTTGGGAGCCTGAGGCAAAAGAATCGCTTAAGCCCAAGAGTTTTAGGTTACTGCATGCTCAACGCCAGGGCACTGTACAGAGGGCAACACAGTGAGACTCTGTCTCAATAAATAATAAATAAATAAATAATAAAAAATAGTGACACCACAGAGTTCCAGCTACTCTACAATCACTACAGGGTTCCAGCACCATTCTCCATTATTCACTGGAGCATTATGTGGTTAACTCATGATTTTGCCAGATGGTTACTATACAGATAACATATGATAACATTTACGATTATGCCACCTGGAATTCATTTAGTATTATATCTAATTAATCAAAAATTAATATTTTATGGAAGGCATTTGTATCAGTAAGCCTTAGGATGGATTTCATTTATTTCAGAAAATCTTCAAAAGAACGTTTGATGAAAGATTTGATACATTTATGAACTCCTCTATGATTCGCTTAAGTTGCTTTAATTGTAAACATTATAATATCCTTTTCTCTGGAATAGTTCAGATATGAAGCTGTGATTTCAGGGGGTTTGGGAACTAGACCGTGCATGCATTAATGCTACTAGCATGGAGTAAATCACTATTTCTTTATAAACCATTTGTGGTACAGCTTCATGTTACCATATAGGAACAATATTATTGCCAGGGGTAAGATGGATGATGTTTTAATGGGCATTTATAATAAATAAAATATGGTTATTTTGCCAAAATTATTGTTGTGATAAGCAATTAAAAGAATCTCATAATTATAACAGTGATAATAATACCTGACGTGGACATAGCATGTATCTTATCCATGAACATATTTAACCTTCACAACCATCATATAAGGTATGTACAGTTATTATCCCTATTTTACACATGGGAAAGTTGAGGCACAGAGTGATCAGTGACTTTCCCAGAGACACAATTGAAACACACACAGGCTGGTCCAGGGTGGGTGCGTGGCCATCGCTGTGCCAGCCACATCCCGTCACTCATCCTCCTCTTCCTCCCCACGTGGAACTTGACGTGTACGCGAGGGGTGGACAGGGTTTCTCTCAGTCCGAACAGTGTGCCCTGGAGATTACCAGCAAGGCTTGTCCCTTAACTAAACCATTACCATTCGCTTTAAAACTGCTGTGACGCTCTGATGAGGACATCGCCTACATGCTCCTATTCTCCCCTTTCTGCCTCGTCTGTATTTCATTTAACCTTTTTCTCCTTTTCTTTCTTTTTCTTACCCAAAACATTGCACTATTTAAAAGAGAGAAAAAAAAAAAAACCCAAAAACTCAGTCAGGCGATTAAAAAGAAAAAAGCTCTAAAATTCTGCAAACCAAGAAGTGAGACAAGAAATTTGACAATATGCTCATGAAAAATACTATAGCTTTACCTATTTTGTAAATATTAACTTAAATATTATATGATTAAAATATAAATGCCTGGGTGGTGCCTGTGGCTCAAAGGAGTAGAGCGCCAGCCCCATATGCCAGAGGAGGTGGTGGGTTCAAACCCAGCCCCGGCCAAAAAATAAATAAATAAATGCCTTTACATACCCCTTTTACTTCACCTTCTAGAATCTGAGTGATGCTTGAGGCAACTGAAGAGAGTATTCTAACGAAGTCCTTGTCTTACTGATGATTGGACTAGAATTTTGCAACTTAGTTTATTAGTGTTATTGTTTTTGGACTGAAAGTATATTCTAAATTATCACTGATAGTTGATCTGTGGGGGTACATTGGCTCACCTCATCATTTTATTGACCTAACCAAACTGTCTTCTGGACTCTCTGGACAATTCTCTTAGAATGAAGGAAAATATGTACTGTGATTGTTTTCTCTACTTATATACACATTTCTCTATTCTAAGGTTTTTGTTTCTGTTCGAAAGCAAAGAACTCTCTTTTCCAATATCCTCTTTTAGAAAGTAAAGAACGCTTTGGTGTTTAACTCCTTTTGGAAAGGGAAATTAGCAGCTGTAGAGTATTATTCAGACTCAGTCTGATTATGTATCTGGAAAATGAAGTCCTACCTTAACTGTTTAATTAAAGATTGGAAGAAAATATTTAAGCAGGTGTTAATCAGGTCTGTAAAGAATATTGCATGCTCCAGCCATTCCAGGTGCAGTGAAAGTTTTCTTTCCACTTGCAAAATAAAACAGATACCAGATAGAGAGGCAAAGTCTACTTCAAGGCCTGGAAGTTTATCTCTTAAGGTTGAAGAGTCTAATGTTTAGTACCCAACCTACAGTGCTGGCTCTTTTAAAACAAGTAACACATTTGAATACACGTTTACAGCTTTATAATTCACATTATACTATTTATAATTAGTGGACATTACTCCAAGTATATAGTTTGATAAGTTTTGACATATATACACCCATGAAACCATCACTACAAATAAGATATAGTAAACACTTTTTAAGATATAATAAAACACTTTTTATTGTAAAATGAATGAACACAGAAAAAAAATGCAAACCAAAGTTGTACCACTCAATTATTCATTACAAAGTGAATGCTCAGTTAGCCACTACTCAGAGAAGAGAGAAATAGGGCCAGATCCAAAGAGCCCTCTCTGTTCCACCAATTATTACCTTCTACTTGCTCACAAAGGTAAATCATAACTTAATTCTTTGGTAATTGTTTGATTTTATTTATAGTATTGGTAAATAAATTTATATTTGTAAATACTGTACTTTAATTTTATTTTAAATGTATATAAATGGAATGATGTAGTGTGTGTTCTTTAATGTCTGACTTATTTGCTCAATACTATGCTTAAGACAATTAAATTTTATCAAATGATTTTTGTGCATATATGAAATACACAATGTGTTTTTCTTCTATATTTTATTACACTAATTTTTATTTGTCAAGCCAATCTTGCATTCCTGGACTAAACTTAACTTGGCCGGGAAATAGATACATAGTTTGATCAATTGACTGATTTATATAGAGAGATATTGCTATATTCCATTTGGTAATGTTTTGTTTAGAAATTTTATGTGACTGAATATGACATATTGGGTTCACAAAATAAGAAATTAGAAAGTATAGGTTAGTGGTAAAGTATAAAAAGCTTCCAATTCTATTTGGGCACAAGGTCTGAGTGATAATTGACCAACCGCTGAGATATGCTGACAGAGAGGTGACCCAGGATTAAACGTAGGTGACTTACGATGCTAGGATTAAAAATAAAACTGATGATTACAAAAATACAAGCTCTGAATAGTCATCAGTGGCAGCATATCATGGGGGACATAGACTCCAGAGAATTTCTTCAGACAAGTCTGAAAATTAAATTAACAATGTAACATTCACAGAAATATCAAGAGGAATAACATAGGAATAAATTTAAGAAAAAAATATAGAACTTGTAAACTAAAGGACTGCAAAATTTGGCTGAGGAAAACTGAATGAGATCTAAATTATCCAAAAAGTATTCTGTGTTCATGGCTGAAAAGTCAAGTATTCCATGTTCATGGCTAGAGGATCCATTATTGTCAATATGTTCTTCCCACTTTGATCTATAGATTCAACACAAGTCCTACCAACATGTTGGTTAATATGTTTCCCTTTTTCATTTTTTAAAATTTACCAATTAATCCTAAAATTTATCTGGAAAAACAAAGACCAAGAATCAAACACATTGTCTAATCTAAATACAAACGTGGAATATTTACCACTTCCTGATATCAACATTTACCAAAATGTTGACATAAAAACAGAATATAAGGCAATAGGGGGGAAAAATGGGACTCCAGAAATAAATCTTTAATCTTCAGATCAATTTACTTTTGACAAAGGCACTAAAGCAATATAATATAGTGGAGGGAAAAATTATCTTTCAGTACATATTGCTGGGACAATTAGTCACATACATACAAAAAGATAGTATTAAATCTGACTTCACACAATACACAAAATTAACTCAAAATGAATCATAAGCCTAAAAATAATGGCTAAAACATTTAGAAAATAAGATTAAATCTTCATGACACTATGTTAAAAAAACAAGAATTCTTAATGGGAACAGCAGGGGGGAAAGTAGATAAATACTTCATCACAATAAAAAAATTTTTGTGCTGGGTGGCCCCTGTGGCTCAAAGGAGTGGGGCGCCAGCCCCATATGCCAGAGGTGGAAGGTTCAAACCCAGCCTTGGCCAAAAACTACAAAAAAAAAAAAAGAAAAGAAAAAAGAAAAAAAAAGTTTTGTGCTTAAAAAAAAAAAAACTAAGAAAAAAGTGAAAAAAATCTTACACCTTACACACTGGAGGAAAATATTTGCTAATAACATATCTGAGAAAGATTAGTATCTAGAACATATAAAGAATTGTTAAAACTCAACAACTAAAGAAAGATGGAGACTTTACCTCTTTCATGTTTACATGGATGGAGCTGAAACATATTCTTCTTAGCAAAGTATCTCAAGA